>WEDG01002127.1:0-73032 GCA_017591395.1 Schistocephalus solidus | reverse complement strand
TTTTCTTTTTGGAACTTAAGTTTGGAGCATACTTTGACTTGCCCAGGTTATTGATAAGTTTAATTGATTGGACAGCTGAGACCGGAGTGAATAGCGTGGAATGGGAACGAGGTGGACTTGACCCAGTTTTGTTGACTAAGTCAACAGTAGGAATACAAGGAAAAATACGTTGAAACGGAGAAAAACAGAGAAATTTAATATTTGCTAACTGGCATCTATCCGTATAAGAGATACTGGATCAAGCACGAAAAAATAGTCTTCGAGTAAAAACCCTCTGAAATTTTTCAATCTTACTGCGATCAGAGGCGTTCATCAGCCCAAAGACGGGACAGCAGTACTCTAGGATAGGAAGAAAAAACATGCTTTTTTAGAATTTAGAATTTATATTTGGTTAGCACAGGGAAGGAACTGTCTAAACAAACATCAGTAACGAAATAAAGTTCTGACAATGTGTGCAGATAAAATGTAAAAATACATAACTTGGTCAGGTGGTAGAGTAGGGTAATATTGCAGTAGCATTTCCAAATGAGATAATGAAACGTCAAGATGATTCGTTCTTGATCACTTAAGCGTATGAAACAAAATCTCACGAAAATGTGTCAATGAACTTAAGTCCTCAGCATCTTAGGATACAGAATTGAATTCTGATGACGGTTAGTATCCAAAGAAACGGTAGCATTTTAGACTGTGGACCACCGAATGTGTACGTCCGAATGACGTCATCCTTTGGAGGACTGGTGATATAAGGAGACATCATAGTTCATGGGCGACTCAAGGTAGCAAAAATATAATTTCAAGCGGGTCACTTAAATTCCCGATGGTCCTTTCTCCGAGTCATGGGGAAAGCTACTGGGAAAAGATGAGGAAAATAAAAGGTTAATAGAATCAGTGTTAAGATAAATGTGAAGTCTTCGTTTGAATGCAGATAGGCTTGTTAACGACCTTATTTCAATTGGCAAGTTATTCCAAAGAAAACTATACGTAGAAGCAAAGAAGAGAGAGCGTTTACACGTGGAGGATGCAGGGGGTGGATTAATTAATGTCGAATTTCTTAGGTTGTAAGGAAGACTAACGGGGGTAATGACAGAAAGCTTGGGGAGAGTTGAACTATTATTTAGTCGGAAAAGGAAACAAAAGCCTGCTTCAAGTCTCCTGACGCAAAAATTTTTTAGCTTCATTAGCTGGCATCTTGTTGAGTAGGAAGTAGTTGAAAGAGTCGGAAATGGGAGTTTTTTGTGAAATGTCTTTGGACATTTTCAATTTTTGAACGGCTAGATTCATTCATTAAACCGAAGAAAGGACAGCAAAATTCAAGAATGGGGAGTACCAACATACGATAAAGTCTTAATTTAATTTCAGGAAGGTAGAAATTATAAGAAATTAAGCCGCAAATCTGAGCAGCTTTGGCTGTAATTCTATCGGCATGAGGCGAAAGATCTAATTTATTGGTGTAGCTTAAGCCCAAGTCCTTGATAGAGGAACATTCAATCATAGGGCAACCTTCAAAGATAAGAGGTTGCGGCAGCCTTACAGGCCCAAAACTCATGAAGCGACACTTAGTAGGTGAGAACTCCATTAGCCATGTGGAGCTCCAGGCCGAAAGAGCGTCTAAGTCTGAATTAATTTGTTCTAGGCACCGTTCGGTTGTAGAGTTAGAGAAGGAATACACGCATTTGAGGGTCATCAGCATAAATAAAAAGATTTAGAATGTTTAAATATCGATGAAATATCATTTATATACAGTAAGAACAACAAAAGGACCTAATACGTTACCTTGAAGGACACCACTAACAATCGGGGTAGCACTTGAGTATGAGGACCCTACTAAAAACGTTTTGTTTTCGATCATTTAGGTATGATCTAATAAAAGTCAGTAAGGGGACTACGAAATCCTATAGCTTCTAGTTTAGCTAGAAGTCGTTTATGAGGCACTTTATCGAATGCCTTACTAAGATCAAAATAGATAACAACTACAGATAGATGATCATTACGAAGAGAGGTTAGTAGATTTAGAAAAGACATGTGGCAGGTTTCACAAGAGCGGTCCGGTAAGAAGCCGTGTTGGGAAAAGTTGATAATTTGATTGCTTATGCAAAAATCCGTGATTTGTTTTGCAATTAGTTTTTCGAAGAGTTTAGCAAGAGAGGGCGTTTTATGAACACCGCGATAGTTATGAATGTCCGAGCGGGAACCAGATTTAAAAACTGGTATTATAATAGAAGTTTTCCAATAATCGGGGAATAAACCATTTTCGAGAAAAACTGAGAATAATTTGCTTAGTAAAGTTGGAAAATCCCTTGTATTCAGTATAATTCAGTATATATAAGGGAGATAGGCAGAGCCTTTGAAAACCCTATTTACAGATAGACGCTAGCAAAACAAGCAAATATTACATGGCGATAGTCGTTTTAGTATATTAATCATTGCTGTCAACTAATTATATGTTCATCAAGTAAAAATGTATCAAGTCTTCTTTTTTAAACATTTCAACGCTTTCAGCTTGAACAACTGAGGCTGGCAGTTTGTTCCATTTGTCAATCACCCGTTGGGAAAAGAAGTTGGCCCGCACTTCAAGTTTGGCGTGATTTCTTTTCAGTTTGTATTGGTGACCTCGGAGACTTTTCATGTTTGCCAATTCAAAAACGTTGGCCATCTAAAGAGCACAATCAACTCCTCTGACCAGTTTGAAGACTAAGATCATATCCCCTCTGTATTGCCTATAAGAGAGAGGAAAATTTTTAAGTCTTTCTAGGCGGCCCTCATAGGGTAGGCATTCCAATCCGCTGACTAGTTTCGTTGCCCTCCGTTGAACTTTTTCCAGCAGTGCGTAGTCATGTTTCGTCCAAGGGCGCCACGCCTGAACGCAATATTCCAACACCGGCCAGATAAATGTTCCAAACACGCGCCCAAAAAGCTCTACGTCAAAATTAACGAAGGACCTCCTGATTGCGCCTAAGATACACATAGCTTTCTTTGCGATATTCGCACAGTGCGACGATGGTTTGAGAGTTGGTGTTATCCATATACCCAAGTCCTTTAGAATGTTTACCTCCTGGAGTTGGTGACCACGGATGGAGTACTGGTATTCAAATCTAATCAGCCTTCTGGAACTAGACCGTAGTCGAATTATTTGGCATTTGTTAAGATTAAGATTCAGCAGCCACTCATTACACCATGTTTGCAAGCGATCTAAGTTATGTTGTAATTTTCGCGCATCCTCCGGTTTTACAATCGAGTTCCATAACTTCAAATCGTCAGCGAACATTACCTTCTCGCATGTCAGACAATCCAGACAGTCGTTTACGTATATCAGAAACAAAATGGGACCCAGAACGCTGCCCTGCGGAACTCCACTGTGAACGGTTTCCCAGTGAGACTTGGTGTCTCCGATACAAACACGCTGGCGCCTATCTGTGAGAAAGTCAGCCAATCATTTGAGTAGGTTGCCAGTCACACCCATTTGATGCAGCTTAAAGATCAGACGTTTGTGTGGAACCCTGTCAAAGGCTTTGCTAAAGTCAATGTAGACCGCATCGACTGACAAACCCATTTCTAATGATTTTGTCCAGCTTTCCATGGATGTGAGCAAGTTTGTGAGGCAGGATCGACCACTTCGAAATCCATGTTGATATGAACTTAGCAAGTTATTCTCTTCTTAGATGCCTCATAAGTTCCGTTTTGATTATCTTCTCCATCATTTTGCAACAGATACTTGTGAGGCTGACTGGTCGGAAACTGTTTGGTTATGTCCTCTCTCCTCCTTTATAGATGGGGGTTATGTTGGCTATCTTCCACTCGGTAGGCAGAGCCCCCGCCTCCATCGAACTTTCAAATATCTTAGAGAGCGCAGAGGCCAGCTGTTCTGTGAGTTCATTGAGAACTTTTGCGGATATACCATCTGGGCCAGGTGATTTAGTGGGCTGTAGCTGTTTCAGAGTTTTTCTTACTGTGTCCATTGGGAACGACACCGTGCTTATTTTGTTTGTAGATGTGGCAGTACTGTAGTATTCATCCTCGTCAAAAAATGGTTCCTCGGTATACACGGACATAAAGAAATTGGATAAGAGGCAGGTCTTATCAGAGTTATCAGTTAACCTGTTTCCCTGATTGTCTTTAAGACAAGGAATGCAGTCGCGATTTCGTTTTGCCTTATTAACGTAAGCATAAAAACCTTTTCGAATTTCTTGGTATGTCTTTAACTATTTCTGACTCAAAGGCTGCTCTTTCTTTTTCTCAGAAGATTCCGACACCGATTTCGCTGTTTCTTAAAAAGCGGAAAATGTTTGGGTTGTTGATATCTGGCATATGTTCTCCACAGTCTTCTTTTTCTTCTTGAGATTCCTTTTTTTATTTCCGATGTCACCCACTCCGGTCGGGAGACGCATGATCGCCTTTTTAAGTGGGCAGAATTTCTCTACCAATTGGTGAATCAATTTACTAATGAAGAACCAGGCAGCATTAGGGTCAGGTACATGTGCAGGGGCTCCAGTCTATCCCATTCAGTAATTCTTTCATTTTTGGGATAATCCCCTTTCCATACATTTCTCTGCCCTAACTGCACGACGTTTGGGTACAGAAAAAAATGACTGTACTCCCAAGCAAGAACACAATGATCACTTCGTCCAAGCGGCACGTAAGAACTTAATGCAAGGATGCAATTGTCGTCTCTACTAATGATTAGATCCAAACAGCTTGACTGCTGCCCATTTCTGAACCGCGTCTTCATTGTGACATGTTGGGTAAGAAACTCGTCATTTACCAACTGAAGTAATTGCTGTTCGAATGAATTTTTCGATCGCGAGCAGTACATTGACACCCAATCGATATCGGGAGCGTTGAAATCTCCAAGTATTAATAAATGTTTGCTACGGCAGCTTTGCTTTACCTCTGTGATGAGTGCTTCGTTCGTGTCCGTTCGCTGTCCTGGGGGTCGATATACCACGGCAATATCGAGGTCTGGTTGGTTTGGGACTTTCAGTTTACAACAAAGTATTTCGCAAGACGAGATCCTATTTGGCGAGGGCCCATCCGGAATGAAGTCAATGCCTTCTCGTTTAAACATTGCGATTCCACCACCCCTACGTCCGTTTCTATCCATGCGGATAAGCTGAAAACCGTCTATTCGGACTTCTGTGTCTGCGATTTGTTCATTTAACCATGTTTCAGTTAGAGCTATGAAGTCAGGTTGTAAATGGTCCACGACCAGTTTAATTTCATCCATTTTGTTCAATAGACTCTGCACATTTGTGTACATCATTTTTAATCTTGTTTCCTTGCCTCGATTTCTGAAGATTTTTAGCTCTTTCTTCCACATGGCGATTATTGCTGGATATTTCACAAGATATATCCAGTCTCCTGCCTGGGTTCAAATCTTTAGGCATTTGGTAGGGCTTTTGACCGGCGTGGTTGCCGTCAATTTCACCGGATGTTCCCATAAAAACGAGCGCACCGTTTTTGACTATTTTTGTTGTCTACTATTTTCAAGTTTTGTTCCCCCCTCGTATTGACGTCTTTTTCAATTCTGCTACCAGTGTCCTCATTTTCATCCGATCGGTGGGAGAGTAATCCGTCTGAAAAAAAAACTCCACGATGATTCTTTCTTAGTTGGGACTTTCGAAAGAGCAATAGATCTACCTGCTGTTTACTCCACAAAACGACTTTTAATGGTCTTGGTTGAACCTCATGCGTTTCATTTGTAACGAGAGGCCCCAATCGAAAGATCTTTTTGATGTCGACTGTCACACCAGTTTCTTGCGTATCATTCAATAAATTTTGGGATGTCAGCAGATCCTGTTTTACCCTTTCTTTTGGCGTTTCCCCAGTAGCCTCTGAGACTCCCTGAACTACCAGACAAAATGACCTGTCAGGGAAAAAACTCGTTTCTGCATCCTGCTTTCTTTAAGTGATTGAAGGTTGAATCATACCCTTTGATACAGTCTTTAATACTGTGTTCAAATTTGTCTTCATCGGTGAGCCTGTTGGTTCATATGCAGACATCTCTATGGACCTTTCAAACAGCGTGAGTTCTCCTGACAATGCGTTTGCACGAATAGCCCCCGGAAAACCTGAATTTTTGGTTTATGGCATCCAGGTCTGTCGATAAGTCGTAGGCCACTTTTCCGCCATTACTTTGCTGGCTACCATGCCCTGCTTCATTGTTGTTCGATGGACATGTAAAGAGCATGCTGCTGTTGCTCGTCCGTGGCAGCAAAGGAACCTTACGATTGCTGTTTTTCGACTTTTCAGAGACCGTCGATCGCTGATTTACTTTTGTGCAGTCGGATTCTATGTGCACCAGATTTCCCGAACCTGGGGAAACGCAAGACACAATTTCCTCCTCGCTTATTTTCTTTCTGATCATCTGTATTTCAACTGACTCAGAGGTTTGTTCTAATGACTTCGTTCTTTTTCTCTTTTTGTTTCGCTAAATGTTGTGCCTATTGACTTCTACCGTTTCCTTTCGATGATTATGTTCTAGCTTGCTGATGTTTTTCAGCTCATTTGCATCGTGTTTCGGTGAGTTAATTTTATTATGTTTTATGAGGACTGATATTATTTCCGATAGGAGATCGAGGTCTCCATCTAATCTCAAAACTCTGGTTGTGAGTCCTCGGCATCCATCACAGTGTGCCAGCCCTTCGCTGTTTAGCTTAGTTTTGGTAACGTTAAGTAGTGCAGTGCTTTCTTCATTATTGCTGCTTTGTGGTTCTTCTCGGTCTGCTGACTGTGACTTGAGTATTTCTGGTAAGTTTTTGTCACATGAAATCGAAAACGGTTTACAAAGATAGGAGAGATCATTATTTTTTTTGTAGTGTATACTATTTTTTTCTGCTGGCTTCCCGGGCGTGGCCGAGCGGTCAAGAGCATCGGTAGCTAATCGAGAGGTTGGTGTTTCGAGTCCTGGATGAAGCGGTGAATAATTTTCTCGCGTGGTCGGGTCGTGAACATTTGCGTTTCCCATGCCACCAAGATCTCTACGAGGATGCATTAAGTTTTAACGAGCAGCTTAAATTATCAAGCAAATAGTTTACTGAGCACAAAAAGAAGTGCTTTTCCGAACTCAATTCACTATCGAATGTTAATACGAAGCAAAGAATTATGCAGCCTTCGAAGTGAGTTCGCCAGTGGTTCTCCGTTCCTTTCTGATGTAGACAACTTTCCTGGCGAGAGACTGTGTTCTGAAGCCCGTATGAGGCAGGATCGAAATGAAGCTGAGTTAGCTTATTATTCAAGATTCCGATATCAATTTTCGTGTGCCTGAATATCACAATGTCTATAAACAATTAAAGGCTGATCCTGATAAACAGACAATATATGATCCAATGACAACTTATTTCGTTTAGTCCTGACTTTGGGAACAAATTATTGGCCAAAAATCAAAAGCTTGGAGACGAGCGAATTTCAAACTGTTTACTGTTTAATAAGTGAGTTTGGAATGTTATCAGTTTTAACCGAATGTGAATTTTTTTAGGTGAGCTATTTCTATTTGAATACATGAAGGCGAGAAATTAATAGTTGTTCGAAGCGAATTTGAAAGCAGAGGAATTGTGGGAGTGGGGCTAGTTTCAGTGGTAAAGTGGTTGGCAAAAAACGAATTTAACAATTCAGCTTTGCCCAAATCGTCTGTAAGAAATTTTTTGTTACAGTCGAGTAAGGGCGTAGTTACATTCAGACGCTTAGCCGATGACCAAACATGGAAGATTTGAGCAACGGATTTGGATGAATTGGCATCACTTAGTGCCCGAAACTCCCTACGCTTATCTCTCGCGAGCCTAATTTTCGATGCTAATTCAAATATTTGTGCAATCCTTTAATGAACTGAAAAATAGCTTTTAGATGAATCTTTAGGTTGCTTTCATAATTTTTTAAGTCTGCTCTGGAGAAAATGCGGAACAGTAGAAGAAGCTGTATTTGAATTAAAAATCTTAAACGGGATAAAAGCCTGGATTTTTTCGTGAGGCTCTGCAATAGCTCACGGAAAAAGTTTGGATCTTTGATGGAGAATATGCTATGCCAATCTAGAGTGCTTACGAAATTATTTATTGTTTCATGGTTTATGTTAGCAAAGTCGAGGTTATTGCATTTAACCTCAGGTTTCGTAAGAAGGGGGACTGGAAAACAACAGTGAATTATTGCGTGATCACTTGTAAATAGATCATGATGGAAATTCATAAAGAGAGGGTGGATATCGTTTGTAAAAATTAAATCTAAAATGTTGTCGTTTCTAGTAACTGATCTGACCAGTTGGGACATGTTTGAAAAATTTATAGTATCGACCAATTTCTGATGTTTAGGCGGAGAGAAATTTGCCTGCCAGTCAATGTCTGGCAGATTACAATCGCCTACGATTATTTTGACATAAAATTGAGTGTCTGAAAATTTTTCAAATAGTTCACAGAGCTTGCTTTCACTGCCAGAATAACACGGATGATTATAGACGCAGCCAAGTGCATTTAAAAAAGGAATAAAGGATTTCGAAAAACTGGTAACAAAATAAGCAGCGTTAATTATTTGGGGATTTCGGACACTTTTGGGGTTGGGAAAGATGCTAACGTTAGCCTTCGCAGCTGTTGTAGATGCTGAGGAGTTAGCAGGTTTCCCATCGGTAATGACATTACTGATTTTAATGCCTGGATTAGGCAATGATTCAGATGTACTAGGGGTTTTCTTAGGTTAAGTAGATTTGGCAGCTATAGCAGGCATGGTTTGCTTGGGATGAGAAAGAAGTGGCGTGACACAATTTCACTCAAACCAGGAACAAGGTTAACGGGTGAAGATTCAGCTGGAATCGAAATTCCTGTCGATCCGCAGGGCCGTGAGCTTCCATTAGCTACAGGACAAACCTCTGAGATAACTTTTGGTAATGAAGGTGTAGACAAAGGCTTCTTGTTTGCTAATGAGGGTGAAACCTGACGTTCCATTGGGGTTTTATCCCTACAGATAAACAACTTATTTTTTCAAATATTGAGCTAAGTGCTCATGCTTAGAGAAAATAAGGTCAACTTCAATCGCTGAAAAATGTTTGACCAGAAAAGGCGGATTTTTACTATGGGAAGACAACCTTTTAGCTTCAGCGACTTTAAAGTTAAAGCCGCACGAGTAAAGGATACAGGTACAGGTTTAACTTTATTTCCGGAAGGAAGAAATTATGTGATATAAAACAACATATCTGTGCAGACTTTGCAGAAATTCGATCTGCATGAGGCGATAATGCTAGCTTATTTGTGTAACTTAGACCTAAGTCTTTTATGGTTGATCGTTCTAAAGAGTACTATTTTGAAATACTAGGGGTCCAGGAAGCTTGGCGGGGCCAAAAAGTATGAAACTGCTCTTGGATGGAGCAAATTCCATCTGCCAAGTACATATCCAGCGTGAGAGCCTAAGTATATCAGTGTTGATTTTATCAACGCAACTATTTACAGTGTCTTTAGAAAATAAATAAATGCACTTGAGGTCTTCAGCGTTAACGAAATTGTGTGAATTTGTGAGTAAAGTTGAAATTTCGTTTTTGTACAGGATGAAGAGAAGGAGACCAAGAATTGTGCCTTAAAAAAACCACTCGTGATTGGCTGCAGTAAGACTAGTAGGAACCAATGAAGCCAAGGAGAAGAGGCCGGATGCCAAGGGCTTTACAGTTTCACCGGAAGACGTCCGTGTGGTACCTTGTCAATGGCTTTGCTCAGGTCAAAGTAGATTACAACCACTGACTGTTGCTCATTACGAAGGGAAGTGATGAGGTAAGAAAAGCTAAGTGACACACTTCGCAGGATCTTCCAGGTAGAAAACCATATTTCGAGTCCCTTGAGTGCTTATTTTCTAAACAAAAGTCAAGAATTTGATTAAAAATCATTTTTTTCAAGAAGTTTTGCTAGAGCCAGGGATTTGTGAACGCGTCGATAATTATTTACGTCCAAACGAAATCCCAACTTGAAGACAGGAAGAGTAATAGATGTCTTCCATGAGTCAGGAAAGAATCCGTTTAAAAGATAAATTGAGAATATATGGCTAAGCAATCGTGGAAAGCTCGGCACTCTCTTAATAACTGAGTTTGGAATACCGTCAATCCCCGAAAAGTGCGAGTTTTTTAAGACGCATTATATGCTTACGAATTAGTTTTATGGTTAATAAATGATGCTGATAACATTGAATGAGGATGCCTGAAGCGTCGGAATCAGTTAAGATTCCATCGCAAGATGATTTGCGAAGAATGCACTAAATAATTCTGCCTTGTTAGTCTTCGAGAACGAAGTTCTTAGCTTCAGTTAGTAATGGAGCTATTTCATAACCTCGTTTAGAGGAGGATCGACTACGGAACAGTTGAGAAACAGATTTTGCAGAGTTTTGCTCTCTGATTGTGCAAGATTCACTCTGTCTGACACATGCAAGTTAAATCTTAGAGGCTCATTCAAAAATCTCTGCAATCCTAAGATGTACAGAAAAAGAACTAATATATTGATCTTTTAACTGCTACCTCAATTTCTTTAGTCTTGGCAAAATAAAGTGAGGGATGGTGGATTCCCGAAGCGTAGGGCTTGACAATTTTGGTTGGCACAAATTCCAGGATGTTAATTGAAACGACTGACATGACGTCAGAAAGACTTACTGCGTCGTTCATGGAGAAGAGATTCTGCCAGTCCAATTAGTCCAAAAAGTGGTTAATGAAGCTCATATCTGCGAGGTTAAACGCATGATAGGTACCAAAGGTGCTAGCCTTTTCGATGAAACAATCCGTAAGCAACATTGAAATAATGTATGGTCACTTTGGAAGAGGCCCTGCTTAAAATCAACGAAGAAGGGAGCATTGTCTTTTATAAAAATCAGGTCTAAAATATCCTTGTCTCTCGTTGAAGATCAAGCAAGCTGGGACCAATTAGAAAAATTAATGATATATAGGAAAGGCTGAAATCTGGGTGGACTACAGTTTAAAATAAAGTCAATTTCAGGAAAATTAAAATCCCCAGTGGTTATTTTAATGTCGAAATTGGACTCCGAATCCAATTTAAAAATTTCACAAAGTTTTGCATCATCATCGGATGATGGATGAGGTGGGTTGTAAATACATCTGAGAATCGCCTTTTGCCAGGGCGACAGGATAATAGATGCGAAGGAGTAATTATCAGAGAATGATGTATCATCTAGATCAAACAGGAAGTGCTTAAATAAAGCTTTTATATAAAGAAGACAGCCACCACCACGCTTGCTGATGCGGTCTTGACAGTAGAGATCATACTTATCTATGACAAGCAAAGAGTCGGAAATTAAGGGATGGGTCCAAGATTCAGTTACACCTAAAACATCAGGCATTAACTCGAAAGCAATGACTTGCAGTTGGGCCATCTTATTTATAACAGATCTAGCATTAAGTGATATGACATCTAGGGTAGTTCGAGTCTCCAAAATAGGGTTATCGTTATTTATAAAAACAATTTGGAGGTGGGTAATTAAGTTGGAAGTTATTGTGGTTTGGAGGGTAACTTAAAACTGCGCCATAACGATTTGTATAAGGAACGTCATTAACAAAAGGCGGAGAGGCATATCTTAAAGATGTTGGAATAAAACTTTCCGGTATCGAACCACCATAGGGTTAAAACCGGGATATACCTGTTGATATTTAAAACGGAATGATGGGAAATTAGATGAAATATAGAGGCTGGTGGGAGAGGGCAAGCAGCTATAATAATGAAGGGCTGGAAAGTCGGGTCTTGTATATCGGTTAACATGATTAGGGTTATTTGCCTGTTTGAGAGGCTTGGTTAGTTTCAGAGACGGCAGTATGCGATTACTGAGAACTACGCTTTCTTTCTTTTTGGTCTGGGTTAGATTTACGTCCTTCGGACAACCTGTCTAAGGTGATATAATTGGGAATATAAGATAACCCGTGGGGTTATGGGATGAAAAAGCTTGTGGAGGGTTAAATAAGCTGTCTTTTAATTCAGATGATTTCGAATTTTGTATTTGAAGAACGTTATTTATGCGATAAGGCTTGGGAAATTTCATGAAGAGGCCTGGAGAACTGCGTTTAAGAGCGGAAGCTGTCAGTCTAAGTGCTTTAGATGGGTTAGATGGTATAAATGCTTTGGGGTTGCTGATATTCCAGGTGGGCTGAAAGCTCCAGAAATTGCAGCATTCGGCCGCGGGGGAAACGAAGTAGAAGGTTGAGTGGAGGGGCTGACTGAACTGGACATCGGAGGAGATGAATTAACCGGTGTATTCAGGTTATTGGAAATACGACCAGACTTATGAATATCAGGTTGAGAAATTGATGATAGGAAGGACCCATTTCTTCGCTCCATTGGTGTAAGATCTTGACAAAGGAAATATTTGTCATTTCCAAATAGCGAGAAGTGCGACCTCATTGAGCAAAGATTGAGTCTACCTCAGCTGTTGAAGGCAATTTTTATTTTATTTATTTATTGCCAGTTTACAGGCGAGGTCAAAAAATATATAAAGTAGAGGGTCAAGCTGACAGGGAAAAACATTCCTGATCGTTGTTTCAGGTGTTTTCAGGAGAAAAAAACTGCAGCTTATTGAGTAATTAAAGTTCAGGACAGGGACGCGTTAACAAAGGTGCCCGGTGAGAAACTTCTCCATTCAGTGTTACGGATCCGGTATTCTGCACCAGCAGGTATGTCGGCGAGTGGCTGTTCGATGTCAACCAAGAAATAAGCCGATTGGGGTCTGCAGAGCCAGCAAAATTGCCCTCAGCATGAAGTCCGGCACAGGGTTCAGAGTCCGTGAACGCCATCAGAACCGAAGAGAGCTTCCACAGAGTCAGCACCTAAAAGTTTTGGAAGGTGTCCTAAATGTAGAAAACTAGTGACAGTTCGCGTAAACAGGAGGATTCTTGCAACGCGAAGAGAGGCGTTTTGCTTCCACTTTTTTGTAGTTGAAACCACTCGAGTGCAAAAAGTCCATAGCAACGTCAACTGGTGTCTATGTAAAGGAGCATTTTTTAGGAGAAAATAATGATTAGGTTTCTGTCTGTCAAAGCCTTGCTGGCGACCAAGTGAACAAGTGAATTGAGACGTCTGCAATCCTAAGAGGGAACATCAGATATGTTACCATCGAGCAGGTTGCCGAGTAAATAGAAAATAGATCCAAACTTCATCATCAAGCCATTGCAGTTCTGTAAAGCGGACAGATCTAGCTGATTAACTTTAACTATGGGTTGTAAATTCGAGTCAATGTTGAGACTGCTAGGTATATTCAAGCAACGTTTTGGTCCCGAGGCATGTAATTAACGACGAATTGAGGTTGTTGGCTTCATCTTTCGTCGAAAATATGAGTACGATCTACGCAGGATACGCAGGGTAAAATAAATTTATGCTGATATAGATTTAAAACTGGTTGATATGATGATAAAACAATAGTCTCTGCAAAAACCTTTTTAATGGAAAATTGATAATTTTTTTGAAATATTAACCTAAAATCTATGTAAGCGCTTTATAATTCTACGTTTTCTACGGGAATTTATAGGGACGGCAAGTGAGGCTAAGTCGGGTGAAGCAGTGTGAAACTGAATATTTCCAACTATTGTAAAATATCACAACTACAGGTATGTGTAGTTGTCTAAAGGCTAAAAATGCAAACATTTATCAACACTTTCACCAATAAATATAACAAGAAACATATAAATCCGTTAAACATTTAGAACAAGAAATGAGGCTTTGTCGGGTGAACCATATGACAAAGTATAGTTCAACCTATTGTTAAAGTCAAAGACCACAGGTGTGCGCATACGATTAAGGGTTAGAAATGCAAAACGTTGATCTAAAATTAAGCCAATAACGACAGTTTAAACGAAAAAGATACGTTCAAGATTTGAGATTTCACTAAGCCTTTGAAAATCTACCTGCGCGCGATTATTGCTGCTTGGTGGTTCTTCCCGGTCTGCTGAGAGTTACTTGAGTATTTCTGGTAAGTTTTTGTCAGACGAAAGCGAAAACGGTTTACAAAGATAGGAGAGGTCATTATGTTTGGTGTACATACTTTTTTTTGTCTGCTGGCTTCCAGGGCGTGGCCGAGCGTTCAAGAGCATCGGTCGCTAATCGAGAGGTTTGTGTTTCGAATCCCGGCCGAAGCGGTGAATAATTTTCTCGCGTGGTCGGGTCATGAACATTTGCGTTACCAATGCCAGCTAGATCTCTACGAGGAGAAATTTTTTTAACGAGCAGCTTAAATTATCAAGCGAATAGTTTACTGAGCACAATAAGAAGCGCTTTTCCGAACTGAATTCACTACTGAATTTTTAAATGGAGCAAAGAACGATGCAGCCTTTGAAGCGAGTTTGCAAGTGGTCATCCGTTTTTTCTGATGTCGACACCTTTCCTTAAGAGAGACTGTTTTCTGAAGCCCGTAGGAGGCAGGATCCGAATGAAGCTGAGTTAGCTATTTTTTTAAGATTCCGATATCGATTGTCGTGTGCCTGACTATCACAATGTCTATAAACACTTATAGGCTGATCCTGATAAACTCGGATAATATGTGATCCAATGAAAACTTATTTCGTTGAGTCCGAACTTCAGGTACAGATTATTGGCCAAAAATCAAAAGCTCGGAGATGAGCAAATTTCAAACGGAAGTCCAACGACGCTGCAACAGGAACAATATGAGCAATAAATCCACCTAAAAATTCAAAACCGCTTTAAAACAATAAAAGATAGAAAGAATATTCAAGAACGACTCGGCCATTTGTAGAGGTCAAAGGTCCTGGATAACTTCAGATCTTCAAAGGGTTTTGCACTTTTGGTTCACTGAGCGGTTGTCAGTTTTTATTGGTGTAGAGGCTGTTTAATCAAGTCGACTGAGGTGATAAACAAATTCCAATTTGATGTCGTTTTGTGAAGAATTTCAGCACAAGAAAAATTTCCGATGTCCAGAAAGCAATTACGTACGTGCAGTTGCAATGTTAATGTCAGGATCAGAACGAGCGAAGTGCTAACGGTTTTCAAACTGTCCAAGCGGTGGACAACCACTCATTAAAACTCAGCGTGAGCGGGATGGACATCAGTTTGTCTTGGAAAGCACTGACACACTCGAGCATTCGATCGCACGAGATGAGCAGAAGTCTATATGGAGGAGTTACCCAGTCTAAATTGAGATATTTTTATACCAATGCGCAGATTCTCCTTTCAAAAATAGACGAAATCAAGGCACTAGTTTCAGACCAAACCCCCGATGTCATTGCCATCATGGAAAGATGGCTCAAATCCGAAATCCCAGATAGCGAGGTTTCAATAGATGGATACCAGCTCTTTCGAAGAGACCTAGAAAATAGACAGGGAGATTGAGTGTCCATATACGATATGACAGGAAACTCGGCAGTCAAACGAGCGCACGCCATTTCCCATGAATATGAATTTCTATGGATAAAGATTAAAAAGGATTTTACGCAAAACCTGCAATTCTTGACGATCGACAGACCATCAAAAATTCCAAGTGAAACTGATGAGTCACTCTTTCATTTGGTCAAGGAAGTAGCAAGTCGTCAGGAGGTGCTTGTTGCTGGAGATTTTAACGCACCTAAATAGACTGGGTAAATCTGAAATTTGATGGTGCGCCAACTTCCTTCGGTAACATGCTAATGGATATCACTCTCAACCAACTTCTGGTACATAAGGTGAACATACCAACGAGATTTAGAGAGAACCAGAGAGACAATTGCCTGGACCTAATATTTACGAAGGACTTCTCTAACATTGATGAAGTGTATTCTATGGCACCCTTCGGTAAATGTTACCGTAGTACGCTGCTGTGGGGTAACTCCCTTAATTGCCAGTGCAATGAAACGCGATGAAACGAGAACTGATGTCCGTGAAATGGGATTGTTTGCTCAAAGGGAACCCGGAGGAGGACCAGCGATCGTTTTAAACGATTTCACCCGATCTGATTGAACGCTTTTGTCCAGTGAAGGTGAAAAAGAAGACTAGTCGCATTGCATGGTTAATTAAAGAACTTAACAGGAAGTTAAAGAAGAAAAATAAAAATGGAAGGTATCCAGGGAAACAGGGTCAGCAGAACATCTCGAGGAATTTCGTCAACAACGAAATGCTGTCAAAAATGATCCATCAGGCAACGAAGAACAATGAATTAAGAATTATCCAGCAGGCTGAAAAAAAAGCCTTAAATTTAAGTCCATTATATCAATAGTCAATTTAAAAATAAGGACCCAGTCGCAGTACTTATGGATGGGAATGGTGTTGAAGTCGTCGAAAATTGCGACAAAGCCGAGCACTTGGGTCGGTTCTTTGCCTCTGTATTCACTAGAGAACCGGAACTACAGCTTGACCACGTCAGCCGTGCTGTTTTGGAGGCCGGTCCAGTGCTTAAATATATACTCTTCCCGGAACCTCTCGTGGGACGTGAACTGCAAAATCTGAAAGAAGCGAAGTCATCTGTTCCGAACGATTTACCGGAAAAGTTCTTGAAAGAACTGGCCGGCAAACTATCCAAACCACTAGCACATATATTCGATTCGTCATTTGAATCAGAAAAATTGCCTTCTGAATGGAAGGCAGCAAATATATACTCATATACAAGAGTGGGACTCGATCTAATGTCAACAATTATAGGCCTGCCAGCCTAACCTAAATTTGCTGTAAAAAAATGAATTAATAATCAAGATGGCGACCTTGAAGTTCCTTGAGGAAAACCGATTACTCTTAGAGCTCCAGCATGGCTTCAGACTGAATCGCTCCTGTCTTTCCAGTTTATTGCTCTCCACAGAGCAGTGGACTCGGGCATTGGATGAAGATGGTAGGGTTGACGTCATCTACACTGATTTCAAGAAGGCGTTTGGCTGTGTCTCACACAAACGTCATATCTACAAATTATCTGAAATTGGAATAAGAGGAATGCTGCTGACATGGATTGCAGATTTTCTTACAGGAAGACTGTGAACTGTGTGTGTCGATACCTCGAAGTCAACACCTACTTCGGTTCTAAGTGGTGTCCCTCAAGGCTCCGTCTTAGGGCCGTTACTATTCTTAGTGTACATCAACGACTGTGTCAACGACCTGTTTTGCAGTGCCGTCATGTTTGTAGACGATGTTAAATTATGGAGGGTCATCAGATCTGATTCCGATAGGCATGCACTTCAAGAGGATCTCAACCGTCTAAGCAAATGGTCTGCTCTTACATGTTAAGGTTGGAAAGTGTGTGATCCTAAGATTGCGTACCAGAAGGACCAGTGAGGAGGATGATACCTACCAATGCCTTCTCAATGGGCAGCCCTTTTCAATTGTTGATGAACAGAAGGACCTAGGTGTTCTAATAAACTCCTCACTCAAACCATCTTCACAGTGTTTAAAGGCAGGTAACGCGCGACATAGGTATTATTTGCGCTCAGGCGTGGATTTTCGCAGATTGATAAGGAACTCTCCCGAAAAACCTACGGGCATTTGTTTAAATCTCACTTGGAATATGCCGTCCAGGCCTGGCGTCTGTGGTTTAAGAAGGATTACCTACAGCTGGAACGAGTGCAGGCGAGGGCTAAAAAGATGGTCAAGAATCTTAGTCATCTCTCTTACGAAGCCAGACTGGCTGAACTTGATTTGTTTCCTCTCAATTACAGGCAAATACGTGGTGACCTCATCCAAACCTACTGGATTATCAGAGGCCGCTAGGGTGCCCTAGAATTTGCTGACCTTTTCGAATTGGCTGGGATGGAACAGCTGTGGGGTCATCCCTTTAAACTGCAGTGGAAGTTGGTCCACATGGACGTCCACCGGAACGCCTTTTCACAGAGGGTCGTTGGAGCATGAAATAGTCTCTCTGAAGAGGTGGTCCTTTCAGAAACTGTTGACACATTTAAATGCAAACTAGATACTCATTTGCTGAGAAACTATTGTAAATATAATGAAGATTGTGTCAGCAGTGGCAGCTTGCGCCTGGCCCACACATATCGATGACCCTACATTTCCATTTGTCAGATTTATTACTGTAAACGTTTATTTTATTGACATATTCGCATGTGAATAGGCAGCTCAAGGGCGAATGCCTATTTCCCTAAATAAAGTGTCATAAAGTTGACTTAATATATGTGGTTCCTATGCACCCGATGAACCTGACAGATAATCCTTTTTAAACCACGGACCACAGGTCTGGACGGCATACTCCAAAAGAGATCAAACAAATGGCCCGTAGGTTTGTCAGAATAGGGCCTTATAAATCTGCACAAATCCACGACTGAGCGCAAATAAGAACTGCTCGCGGGTTACGCTGCCTTTAAGCACTATGAAGATGGTTTGAGTAAGGCATTTATTAGAACACTTAGGTCTTTCTGTTTCTCAACAATTGAAAGGGACTGCCCATCGAGAAGGTCTTAGGAGGAATCATCCTCCTCACTGGTCTTTCTGGTATGGATCATAGGAACACACAATTCCCAAAGTTAAAATGTAAGAGCCAACGAGCAGACCAGCTGCAAAGATGGTTGAGACTCTCTTGAAATGCGTGCCTATTGGCCTCAGATCTGACGGATTTCCACAATTTAACATCGTCTGCAGACATGACCGCGCTGCAACCCTTGTTGCCTTCGAGGTATCGATGCACACCGTTTTCAATCTTCCTGTACGAAAATCTGCGATCCATGTCAGCAGCATTCCTCTTATTTCAATTTCATATAATTTGTAGATGAGAAGTTTGCGTGGGACACTTCCAACCGCCTAATTGAAATCAGTGAAGATAACGTCAACCCTACCATCTTCGTCCAATGCGCAAGTCCACTGCTCTGTGGAGTTCTCAGAGTAATCTGTGTTCCTCCAGGAAATTCATTGTCGCCTTCTTGATTTTAGATTACATTATTTTACAGCAAATGGAGGTAAGGCTGACAGGCCCATAATTTTTGACATTAGATCGAGCCCACTCTTGTATACCAGGAATGCAGTTGCTGCCTTCCATATGGATGAAAGTCTCTCCAATTCAAATGACGAATTGAATATATGCGCTAGTTGTTTGGAGAGTTTGCCTGCCAGTTCTTTCAAGAACGTTGCCAGACCAGATGACTATGCTTCTTTGAGATTTTGCCATTCTCGTTCCATGAGAGATGCCAGAAAGAGTATATATTGAAGCACTGGACCGGCATTTACATCAGCACAGTTGATATTGTTAAGTTGAAGCTCATTTTCTCTAGTGAATATGGAGGCAAAGATCCGACCCAAGTGCTCGGCTTTATCACCATTTTAAATGACATACACAATTCCCATCCATAACTACTGCGACTGAGTCCTTGTTTTATAACCTTCTATTGATTTAAAGAAATAAAATAAAAGGCTTATTTTGAGCCTGCTGGATAACTCTTGATTCATTGTTCTTCCTTGCCTGATGAATCAATAATTTGACAGGATGTCGTGGCTGACGAAATTACTTGAGATGTATTGCTGCCCCTGTTTCCCTAAATACGTTCCATGTTTTTCTACCTGAACTACCTGTTAAGTTTTCCTGTTAACCATGCAGGGCGACTAGTTCTTGTGTACCTTCACTGAACAATAGCACTAAATCAGCTCCAGTGAGATCGCCTTAAAATATCTTAGGTCATCGTCTGGATTCCCTTCGAGCAAACAATCCCATTTCATGGACATCTGGTCGTTCGTCATCACGTTAAATCAGCCTTTCATATAATTCTCTTGTTTTCCGTTCTCCACTGGCACTGAGAATAATGCGGGTAATCACACAGCAGCGTAGTATGATCACTTTTGCCGAGAGGTGCAAAAGAATACATTTCATCAATGTTAGATGAGTCCTTCGTAAATACTAGGTCAAGGTAATTGGCTCTCTAGTTCTCTCTAAATCTCGTTGGTAAGATAATCTTCTGTGCCAGAGGTTGGTCGAGAGTGAGATCCATTGGCTTTGCGGCCGAAGGAAGTTGGCAAAGTGTCCTGTCAGCTTTATCCAGTGTACTCTAGATGCACTGAAATCTCTAGCAATAAGCACCTCCTAGTGACCGGCTTCTTCGTTGACCAACTAAAGGAGTGACTTATCAGCTGTACTTGGAATTTTTTTGTTGTCTGTAGATCGTCAAGAATTGTAGATTTTGCAAAGAATTCTTTATTATCTTTATCCAGAGAAATTCATATTCAAGGAAGGGGGCGTGCGCTCCTTCAACTGCTGAGATTCCTCTCCGAACGTATACGGCCACTCCACTTCCTTGTCTTTTTTCTAGGTCTCTGCGACAGGACTGGTATCCATCTATCGAAACCTTGCTATCTGCGAGTGCACCTTTGAGCCACGTTTCCATGATAGCAACGACATCGGGGATTCGGTCTGAGACTATTGCCTTGATTTCGTTTATTTTCGAAAGGAGACTTTGAGCATTGGTATACAAACATCTCAATTTAGACTGGGTAACACCTCCATATAGACTTCTGCTCATCTCGTGCGATTGAATGCTCGAGTTTTTCAATGTTTTCCGAGACAAACTGATGTCCATCCCGCCTACACTGAGTTCTGAGGAGTGGTCTTCAACCGCGTTTTTGAGTGCCTTTTCTTTGTTATACGAGCTCTGTACAGTTGGGTACTTCGTATTTAGAATTCTCCGTCTCCGTGAGGACCCGCCTTAATGATGCACGGGGTCTGCCACAAGAAAGACCTCTTCAGCCCTTTTATTTCCTCATCCTTTATTTGTAGCCATTTCCCCCCTGTTCGGTTCTCCTTTTCAGTTCAGTTTTCAGCATCCTCATTTTGTGCCTTTCCGTCAGTTCGTAATACAGCTGGAAAAAAACACAAACCGGTGTGAGCTACGGAGAACCATTCTCCATTCTAGGAGGTGTGAAGCCTGAACGCCATTTTCAAGAATAATTTTAAGAGGCCTTGGTGATGATTTTAATGTAAAACACTCACTTTCTCTAATCAGAAAGCTTTGTTCACGATAATGTATTCTCCATCTTAAAGAAGGGCATTTGAGTATGCTCCAAAGATATCGAGGTCATGTTCGACCAGTTCCTTTGCAATTAGAGTAATGGACTTCGACTTCTTCCACTTTGGTTCTTCACATTTGACGAGTTTTTCAACGTTGAACGTCGTTGTATCATCTAGCAACGATGCAGCATATGTTTGTGTATCCAGAGCATTACTGGTTCTGTCTGAGCTGGATGAAAATGGTAAGGGTCATGAGCCGGTTTTGATCTACCTTTCGAAGGAGTGAAATGTCTACTGATTTAGTGAGCTCTTTAGACGCAAGATCTTGCAGCTCCAGATTAGATATGCTTGAGGATGCCATATTTGCATTATGCATTTCTTTTTATGGAATTTTCGTTGTTACGGGTGTTCTTTTGCTGACTGAACAATGAACCGGCTCTTTTAGATCGGACATTTCTTGTTTCAAGTTACCTATCTCTTTCTCAATCAATCAGAATTCCTGTAGGATACTTAGACACCCCATGCAATTTTTGTCCTCGTAGGTGACATTAATTAGTGTTATCAGGCTTTTTGACCACTTGACAGGAGAAAAAGTGGCAAAAGAATATCTGTCTTTGCCATCCTTTTCTGTTTGGATACAATATTGTTTATCAGATTTCCGTGTGAATTTGGCGGAATAGTTAGGTGCGTCACCACATGTCTCTTCAACCAGAGTTTTTCTGACGACCGGGGTATCCATTTGTTCCCGTGCAGATGAATGGTGAGCATCTGTGTTTTCAATACCACTTAGAATTATATGCAAATGCATTTGATTTATAAATCATTTTAAGTAAACAGCAAAGGGTGCAAAAATATTCTCTTCTTCTCCTCCTCCACAGCAGTGGTCCTAGACTTTTCACCGACCATATTTAGGGCCAAATTACTCCATATAAAGCCTGCCAAGTGACCTGTACCGGATAGAATTCCAGCATTAGCACTTCGAGAACTTGCTAACGCACTGTCCCAACCCCTGTCCACCATCTTTCAAAAGTCCTTTGAAGAAAGCGAACTCCCGGAAGAATGGAAGTGTGCATTCATCGCCCGATCTATAAAACATGTTCACGACTGGACTGTAAAAATTACCGCCCTGTCAGTTTTCAAGGCATAGCGTGTAAAATAATGGAGCATAATATCAAGATGAATTTAATGCGCTATCTGGAAAACATCAAAATCTTATGCGATGCCCAAAGCGGGTTCCATCAAAGACATTCCTGTCTCACAAGTGCTCTTCAGTTCCTTGAGAAATGGGCAAAAGCCACGGATAAGGGATATCCAGCAGATGTCATATTTTTGACTAGAAGAAGACCTTTGATAGCGTACCAGACAGGCTTCTTTTACCAAAGATTTGGGACGTAGGAATTCGAGGAAAAATTTTCAATTGGATCAAGGCTTTTGTTTTCAGAGTACAGAGAGTTGTTGTTGGAAATTCGAGCTCAGAATGGGCAAAATTAGAAAGTGGTGTCCCACAGGGTTGTGTTTTGGGCCCACTACTCTTCATAATATACGTGAACGTCGGTCTAAATGACCTAGATTGTTAAGCTTTCATTTTCGCAGATGAACTTAAAATATATACTGAAGTCAGCTGCACTGACCAGGCAAAAGGGTAACAATAGAATATCGACAAACTAAGTGCCTGATCGGCCAGGTTGCTTCTTAAGTTCAATGTATCCAAGTGTGTGATCCTACGCCACCTCTGTGAACTCCCACCCTATAGAGGGCAGGCAAATTAGGACCTCGCCCATAAATCGTAAACGAAATATCGAAATAAGGGGTGTCCCAGAATCCACGTCCTGCATTTCGAAGGAACGTGTGATACCCGATCTAGATCTTCTTCATGAACATCCTAGTGCAGTCCTGAAGAAAGGGGAAATTACCACCGTGCCAGCATCCACGAGTAACGACACCTCTGTGAACTCCCAACCTAGCATGGGCGGGCAAATTAGGACCTCGCTCATAAATCGTAAACGAAAGATCGATGAGAAACGAAATATCCCAGAATCCACGTCCTGCATTCCGAAGGAACGAGTGACACACGATCTAAATCTTTTTCATGAATATTCTAGTGCAGTCCTGAAGAAAGGGGACATTTACACCGTGCAAAAAGCTTTCCGACTAGGCAAAGCAGACCCCAGCCGCGACTTGAGAATATCTCCAAGGCCTCTAAAACTTATTTAAGAAAATGAAACCCAGGCAGCACTTCTGCTAGGAGGAAGAAGGACCTTACGGGGATCGCACAAACAAGTGTTTTTTCAGCCGAGCTATGAGCCGAGGGAACGGCTGAAAATGAGGGAACTGCGGAAAGAATTGATGGAGAGAATTGGCAGAGGAGAGAAACGGCTGAAAATCAAAGATGGTCAAATAGTCCAGATAAATGTATCGTTCCTGTGGCTAAAACCTGTACAATGAAGGCTGGGTCTCCCCAACGAATCGATCATTGAAAGTCATCTTGCAAATGTACAAATCCTATTCAACAAGCTGGACGACCTAAGAAACGTTGTTGACGAAATTAAACCAGACGTTATGGCTTTCACTGAAACGTGGCTTACTGCAAAAATTACTGATTCCGAAATATCACTCAGAGGATATCAGCACTTCAGGAGAGATAGACCAAGTCGAGGAGGAGGAGTCATAGTTTATGTCACTCGCAAGCTGACCGCAATGGCTGACATCATATTCCATTACGCGATGTGGAATTTTTAAGCATTAATATATCTGCTAAGTATTCCAGACCACTGACGATATCGGTTGTGAACTGTTCACCTCATCAGACTTCCGATCAGGATCTCATTCTCATAACGGAACTCTACAAAGCCAGCGAGAAGAAAGATGTCCTCATTGTTGGGGATTTTAACGCTCCTGATATTGACTGGAAAACATGGACTGCGCAGGGAATGCCAGATAACTTCAACCACAAACTACTACACTGGGCAACAGACAAACTTCTCTCTCAGTACGTCACCTTCGGAACACGGACAAGAGAAGGACAACAGTCAAACTTTCTTGACCTGATTTTTACCCGAGATGAGGAAAATGTGCTAGACCTACAGGATCGACCGCCATTAGGGTCAAGTGATCACATTACGCTGTGCTTCGAGTACTCACTGTTTACAAACCAAATTTACCCGATACTTGGGTAAGAAACATTTGGAAGGGGGAATACTCACTTATGAGAAGACAATTGTCAGAGATATCCTGGGAAACAGAACAACATGGTGAAACCAATAAAGATTGGATGACATTGAGTTCGTTATTGAAAAGGATTGCTTACCTCAACTGTCCTCTCAGGAGAAAGACAACCACAAACCGCCCAAAGTGGATAAACTCAAACTTGCAGGCCTCTTCCAAAAAAGAAATCACTTCTGGAGGCGTAACAGACAAACTGGCTCCGATGCTCACTTACGGGAATATAAGCAGCAACCCAACGTTTGTAAATGTGAGGCTACTAAGCTGCGGAGGAATTTTGAACTAAACATACTGCAAAAATCGTTGGAACACCCCAAAATGCTATATGGCTACATACGGAGTACAAAGAGAATTCAGGAAATGATTCCTGCCCTTAGGTATGCAGATGGAAAACTGGAGACCGACGACCAGGTTAAAGCATCCCTTCTTTCAAAATTCTCCCAGACCGGCTTCACCAGAGAGCCTAATAATTTTGCTGCTATTCAACCAGTTTGTCAACAAATGTGTACCCCCCCTTTCCCTTACTCCTCCACCTCCTCCTCATCCACAACAGTAGACCTAGACCTAGACTTTGCACCGACCGTAGTTAAAACCAAATTACTCCGTATAAAGCCTGCCAAGTCACCTGCGCCGGATAGAATTCCTGCATTAGCACTTCGAGAACTTGCTAACGAACTGTGTGTACCACTGTCCATCATATTCCAAAATTCCTCTGAAGAAAGCAAACTCCCGGAAGAATGGAAGTGCGCATTCATCGCCCCAATCTATAAAGGAGGTTCACGACTCGACTGTGAAAATTACCGCCCTCTCAGTTTAACTTGCATAGCGTGTAAAATAATGGAACGTATTATCAAGAGGCATTTAATGCGCTATCTGGAAAACAACCAAATCCTATGCGATGCCTAACACGGCTTCCGTCCAGGACGTTACTGTCTCACGGGTGTCCTTCAGTCGCACCAGAAATGGACAAAGGCCACAGATAAGGGTCATGCAGTAGATGTTGTATTTTTTGACTTCAAAAAGGCCTTTGATAGTGTACCACACGGGCTTCTTTTACAGAAGATTTGGAACGTAGGAATTCAAGGAAAACTTTTGAATTGGATCAAGAGTTTCTTGTCTTACAGAGTACAGAGTGTTTTTGTTGGAAACTCTAACTCAGAATGGGCAAACGTGAAAGTGGTGTTCCACAGGGTTCTATTTTGGGCCCCCTTCTCTTCCTAATCTACGTGAACGACTGTCTTAATGACCTAGATTGTGAAGCTGTCATGTTTGCAGATGACATTAAAATATGGACTGAAGTCAGCTGCACTGATGACGCAAAAGGATTACAATAGAATATCGACAAACTAAGTGCCTGGTCGGCTAGGTGGCTTCTTAAGTTTAATGTATCCAAGTGCGTGATCCTACACATAAGCGCCGGTCGAAAAGTATCTCTGAGACACCAGTACTTTATTATTGGCACTGCATTAAAAGAGATAGAAACAAAAAAAAGATCTGGACATGCGGACAACTGCGAATTTGATGCCCTCAGAACACTCTAAGAAAGCAGTCCAGAAGGCAACATGTACACTACATTGGATCAAACGTGCGTTTAAAATATTTCCCCCTGATCTCTTCGGAAAAGTCTATGGCGTCTTTGTGAGACCGCATTTAGATTACGGAATACCAGCCTGGATACTGTGAATGAAGAAAGATGTTGACCTCCTCGACCAGGTGCAACGGAGAGGAACGGAGATGGTTGAAGGTCTTAAGACTTTACCGTACCAAGACAGATTGAAAAAGCTTGACTTATTACCTCTTTCCTACAGGCACTTACGGTGTAGCCTGCTCTGGACATTCCGGATTATCCGGGGCCATGATTCCTCCCTGAGATCGGTGGATTTCTTCGACTTTGCCTGCACAACTCATCTGCTTGATCATCCTTACAAGGTTAATAGCGAACGCACGCGATTTAACCTCTGAAAATTTTGTTTCAGCCAACGAGTGGTACGACATTGGAACTCGTTACCAAGCGAGAAGGTTACCTCTGACAGCATTACTGATTTTAAAAGAAGGCTTGATGGCATTATATTTGACAAAAGACGACTGTCACATCATGATTAATTAAAACCAGCCTTTTAAAATCTTTCGGGCTCTACTTTTCTTCCACAATCTTTCGCCTGTGGCTTTGAAAATGCATTTTAATTTATGTTATGCTTTGACTCAAACATTTTTAACTGTACACCATTTTTTTATATTGACTGTACACACGCAATGACAACTTTACTTTAATAGGGTCATCAAGGGCAATGACTGTAACCCCTCAAAATATAAAATATACATAAGCGCCGGTTGAAAAGTATTTGGGAAACACCAGTACTTTATTAATGGTATTGCATTAAAAGATGTGGAAACACAAAGATCTGGGCATGTGGACACCTGCAAATTTGATGCCCTCAGAATTCTATTAGAAAACAGTTCAGACGGCAACATGTACGCTGCATTTGATCTGACGTGCGTTTAAAATATTCCCTCCGATCTCTTTGGAAAGTCTTTTAGCTTATGGAATACCTGCCTGAATACCGTGGATGGAGAAAGAGGTTGACTTCCTCGAACAGGTACAACGGAGAGCATCGAAGATGGTCGACGGTCCTAAGGCTGTACCGTAATAAGAGTGTTTAAAAAAGCTTAACTTATTGAAATTCCAGATTATCCGGGGCCATAATTAATTCCGGAGAGGAGGATTTCTTCGAGTTTGCCTGCACAACGCATCTGCGTAACAGGAAAATAGCGAACGCACGCAATTGAACCTCAGAAATGTTTAATTCAGACAACGCGTGGTACAACCTTGGAACTGGTTACCAAGCAAGACGGTTACAGCTGACAGCATTTCTGATTTTAAACGAATGCTTGATGATACAATACATGAAAAAATACGACTCACACAACATGATGACTTAAAGGCAGCCTTGCAAAAGTTTTCGGGCTCTACACTTCTTCTACAAAGTTTCTTCTATAACCGTTAAAACGCATTCGAAGTTATGTTAAACATTGAATTTAAAATATTTTAAAGGTCCAAAATATTAAATTGACTGTAAATGTGCAATCGAACGTTGGGTTTCAAACTCATTAGCAAATAAGAAGCCTAGGTCTACATCGTCAATACCAAAAGTTATCTCAGTGGTTAGCCTTCGAGCTAATGCAAGCCCACGGCCCTCCGGATCAACAGGAATTTCAATTCCACTTGAATCTTCACCCGTTCACATTGTTCCTGGTTCGAATGAAAGCGTGCGAACGCCACTTCTTTCCCCTCCCAAGCAAACAACGCCTGCTATTTCTGTCAAATTTAGTAAACCTGAGAAAACCCCAAAAAATCTGAGTAACATGCTAAGCCAGGCGTCAAAATCAGTAATGTCATTACCGATGGGAAACTTGCTAACACCTCAGCACAACAACAGATATAAAAGCTCACGTTAGCATTTTTCCCAACCAAAAAAGTCAAAATCCCTAAATAATTAAGTTTTCTAATTATGTTAAGAGTTTTTCGAAATCATTTAATCACATTTTCCGCCAATGTATGCTATCTTACCTCGATATCTTTTTTCGTTCCTACCCTATCTTCCCAAATCCCCAATATAGCCTTCCCTTCCTTGGCTTACATTCAATTTTTTCAGTTCTCTCAACAGTCAAATTTCGAAAAATTGTAGACCAGAGCAATTTTTTTCCACATATTGCTTCTTCTTTCCAGTTTTCTTCGCCACCACCAAATCTTCCGTTTTAATAAATACTGATGAGAGTAACCTGCAGCTCAGGAATACGCTCAGTTTATTTTCACTCAATGCGAGATCAGTCGTAAATAAGATGGCATAGCTTAGAACAATAGCTTTTGAGGTTGACCCAGATGTGCTATGCATCCCTGAATCCTGGGCTCATTCTTCTTTTTCCGATTCAACGCTCGCTATATATAATTACAATTTTTACCGGCAAAACCAAGCTGAAAAACGTGGTGGTGGTTGCCTTCTTTATATTAAGTCCTCCTTTGTACATTTCCCCTGGCAGCTGAGCATTTCGTCCTTTACTGGAAGTGTATGCTTTTTCGTAGTCATCCTCCCGCACAATGACAAAGTGGTACCTGGTTGTGTCTATAATCCTCCGTGTTATTTTGACAATGAAAGCGAGCTCTGTGAACTAGTTAAAAAAATTGCAGAGCCTCAATCTGATGTCAAAATAATCGTAGGCAATTTTAATCTGCCAGACATTGACTGGCAGGCAAATTCCTTTCCGCCAAAACTTCAAAAAATTGGTCGATACTATCAAATTTTTAAACATGCCCCATTTCAAGTTTAATTTTTAAAAATGATGTCCACCCTCTCTTTATGAATTTCCATCATGATCTATTCACAAGTGATTACGCACTAATTCACTGTTGTTTTCCAGTCACCCTTTCTACAAAGCCTGAGGTAAAATGCAATAACCTCGACTTTTCTAACATAAACCATGAATTGATAAATAATTTAGCAAGCACTCTAGATTGGCATAGCATATTTTCAATCAAAGATCCAAACGTTTTTATGAGCTATTGCAGAGCCTTACAGAAAATATCCAGGCTTTTATACAGCTTAAGATTTTTAATTCAAATACACCCTACTCTACTGCTAAATTCATTTTTTGAAAACCACTTTACCATTGAAACTAGCCTCACACCATCAATTCCTCTGCTTTCCAATTCAAGGCCACATTTTACAATCATTAATTTATCGCCTGCAAGCATTCAAAAAGAAATAGCTCACCTAAAAATTGCATTCGGTTAGAACTGATAACATTTCAAACTCACTTATTAAACAGTTGAGAGATTTTCCACCTTTAGTAAGCAAATTATTCTCAGTATTTCTCGAAAAAGATTTCTTCCCCGATTATTGGAAAACTTCTATTTTAATGCCAGTTTTTAAATCTAGTTCCCGCTCTGACATTCGTAACTATCGCGGAGTTCATAAAACGGCCTCTCTTGCTTAACTCTTTAAAAAATCTAATTGCAAAATAAATGATGGCTTTTTGCACAAGTAATCAAATTCTCAACTCTTTCCAACATGGTTTTTTACCTGACCAATCTTGTGAAACCTGCCAAATGTTTATTCTAAATCTACTAACCTCTCTTCGTAATGATTATCTATCTGAAGGTGTTAACTATTTTGATCTTAGGAAATCATTCGATAAAGTGCCTCATAGACGACTTATAGCTAAACTAGAGGCTATAGGATTTCGTAGTCACCTGACTGACTTTATTTGATCATACTTATCTGATCGAAAACGAAACGTTTAGGTGGGGTCCTCATAAGCAAGTGCTACCCCGTTTGTGAGTGGTGTCCTTCCAGGAACCGTGCTAGGTCCTTTGTTGTTCTTGATTTCCGTAAATTATCTTTCATCGATAGTTAAACATGCTCAATCTTATATTTATTCTAATAGCCCAAAATGCATGTATTCCTTCTCTTACTCTACGGCCGAAAAATGCCTAGAACAAATTCATTCGAACTTAGACACTATTTCGGCGTGGAGTTCAACAGGGCTAATGGATTTCTCACCTCCTAGGTATCGTTACATGTGTTTTGGACCAGTAAGGCTGCCACAAACTGTTATTTTTAAAGGTTGCCCTCTGACTGAATGATCCTCCATCAAGGCCTTGGACTTCAGCAAATAAATTAGACCTTTCGCCTCATTCCGATAGAAATAAGGCCAAAGATGCTCAGATTTGCCGCTTTATTTCTTTTAATTTATACGTTTCTGAAATATAATGAAGACTTCATCGTATGTTTGTGCTTCTCATTCTTGAATTTGCTGTCCATTCTTCGGTTAAATGAACGAATATAGACGTTCAAAATTGAAAATTCCCAAAGACATTTCACAAAAAACTCCTGCATCCGACCCTTTCAAATACTCCCTACTCAACTAGATGCCAGCTGACGAAGCTAAAATTTATTTGGATCAGGAGACTGGAAGCAGGCTTTTGTCTCCTTTTTGACTAAATAATAGCTGAAATCTCCCCAATTTTTCTGCGATTACCCCGTTAGTCTACCTTATAACCTAAGAGATTCAGCACTTATTATACCTTTTAGGACTGTTGTCTTTTCCCCTGGGGATTTCTTCAAGTTGGCAACAACAACGAACTTGAGAGGTCATCCTCTCAAATTGACACTCGGAAGTTCTTCTTCTACAAAAGAGTAATCGAATCTTGGAATAATATTCCTCTGGATGTTGTGATGTCGAATTCCTGGAGGCTTTTAAGCGAAAGTTAGATCGATATAGTGGTGTGAGCTACAACACTTACTAAAAGCTGCAAGGGCAACGTCAGAAATAAGGTATTTATAATGATACAAGCTATATTTGAACAACATTTCTCTATGTTTATTATTTTCATTCGAGGGCTTGCACTCTCCCATAATTCCTATGCGGAGGTCTCCGAGGTCTTTCCTGCTTAACTATCGGCCCACCATGTATCACCGGGAGTGTTCGCATCAGCCGAACCTGGCGGCCATAGTCCATGCGGTCTTCGAACGTTTTTCCTTGGTTTGAACCGCAATGAACCGAAGATGATCTGGGTGGATATTTCTGCTCTTGAAATCACTCGGCGGACTCTGCAACCAGCTAAGGAGTGTCTGGCTGCATCTTCCGCACTTCGGTGATGATCAAGGTGACCTCCGTGATTCCCCCCTTTGGACACCCCCCAAAAGCGACAGTGTTTTTCTCCTAAATATCACTGGGATTTTTTTTCACTGTCTGCTCTTTTTCAACTATGTTCCACCCAGTTGGCTGATATCAATTGGTCTCGTCAACATCCCAAGATACTACTTTTGGATACCATAACTCGCATGTACGAAAAGGGAATTCAAAAGTAACTCACCTTTATCTCCCTCAAATATACTGATACTGTTACCTTATCCTGCATCCTCCAGATGTATTCGCTCTCCATTCTTTACTTCTAGGTAAACCTTTCGTTATAATAACTTGCCACTTGAATTTCGGTTGTTAACTAATCTATCTGCATTCAAACGAAGACTGCACATTTATCTTAACACTGATTCTATTACTTTTTATTTTCCTCATCTTTTCCGAGCAGCTTTCTCCGTGACTCGGTGAAAGGACCATCGGAAATTTAAGAGACCTTCTTGGAACTATTTTTCTCTACCTTGAGTCCCCCCAGGGACCAGAATGTCTCCTAATACCGCCATTCATTCAACCGAGGAAGTCATTCGGACCTACACAGTCTTTAATGCTCCCGTTTCGTTTGGATACTTTCCAGTATCAGAATTCAATTCTAGATCCTAAGATTCTGAGGCCTCAATTTCACTGACATCTTTTCGCGATATTTTGTTTCATGCATCTTAATGTTTGTTTCGACAGTACCCTCCTGGCGCTAAATAAATATAAATTACAAATTCACATTTGTGCACATGTCCAGATCTTATTGTGTTTCGACCTCTTTTAATGCAATGCCATTAATAAGGTACGGGTTCTTCTGAGATAGTTTTCCACTGGCGCTTATGTGTTGGATCACACACTTGGTAATTTTTACAGTCCAATCGTGCACATTTTTTATAGATCGGGCGATAAATGCACACTTCCATTCTTCCGGGAGTTCGCTTTCTTCAAATGACTTTTGGATTATGATGGACAGTGGCTGGGACAGTTCTTTAGCAAGTTCTCGAAGTGTTAATGCTGGAATTCTATCCGGTCCAGGCCACTTGTCAGGCTTTATACGGAGTAATTTGGCTCTAACTATAGTCGGTGAAAAGTCTAGGACCTCTGCTGTGGAGAAGGTGAAGGTGAAGTGGACAGTTGGGAGAAAAATTTGGTTGAAAAACGGATGGAAAAGTAGCAAAAGCATTTGGCTCTCAGGTGTAGACCGTCTGAAAGAATTTGGAAAGAAAGGATGCTTTAACCTGTTCATCAGTTTCAGATTTCCGTCTGCAGACCTAAGGGCAGGAATCAGTTCCTGAGTTCTCTTTGTACTCCGTATGTAGCCATATAACATTTAGGGTGTACGAACGATTTTTGCAGTATGTTCAGTTCAAACTTCCTTCTCAGTTTAGTAGCCCCACTTTTACAAACGTTACGTAAGCATTGGAACCGGCTTGTCTGTAACGCCGCCAGAAGAAATTTCTTTTTTGAAATAAGCCTGCAAGTTTTAGTTTATCCACTTGGGGTGGTTTGCGGTTGTCTTTCTTCTGAGAGGACAGTTGAGGTAAACAATCCTTTCAATAACGAGGTGTAAGTCATCCAAATATCATTGGTTCCCCCATTTTTTTTCTGTTTCCCAGGATATCGCTGAAATTTGTCTTCTCATAAGTGAGTAGTCCCCCATTTAAATGTTTCTTTCAAACCCATCGGACAAATTTGGTCTGGAAAACAGTGAGTACTCGAAATACAGCGTAATTTAATCGCTTGATCGTAGTGGCGGTCGATCCTGTAGGTCTAGCACCTTTTCCTCATCTCGGGTAAAATCAGTTCAAGACAGTTTGTCTATTGTTCTTCTGTCGTCCGTGTTCCAAATGTGACGTTCTGACAGAGACGTTTGTCTGTTGCCCATTTTAGAAGTTTTTGGTTGAAGTTATCGGGCATTCCCTGCACAGGCCATGTTTTCCAGTCAATACAAGGAGCGTTAAAATCCCCAACAATGAGGACATCTTTTCCTCGCTGGCTTTGCACAGTTCTACTATGAGAATGAGATCCTGATCGGAAGTCTGATAAGGTGAACGGTAGACAATCGATATCATCAGTGGTCTGGAATACTTCACAGATATAGTAATGCTTAAGATTTCCACATCAGGTAATGGAATATGTCCTTCAGCCATAGCGGTCAGCTTGCGAGTGACATAAACTATGTCTCCTTCCCCTTGACTTGGTATTTCTATCCTGAAATGTTCATATCCTCTAAGCGATATTTCGGAATTAGCAATGTCTGCAGAAAGCCACGTTTCAGTGAAAGCCATAATGTCTGGTTTAAGTTTATTCACTACGTTTCTAAGTTCGTCTATATTGTTGAACAGGCTTTGCACATTTGCGGAGAGGACTTTCAATGATCGATTCGTAGGGGAGCCCCAGCCCTCATTGTTACAGGTTTTGGCGCCAGAAAAGACACCTTCAAGCGAAATAATGATGTCGAATACAGAGGAAATGTTCAAATGAGTTAGACTGCTTAATTTTTGATAACCAACGACTCTCCCTGCAGGACTATTTTCAGAAAACCATTAGTTTACTTCATGATTTAAAATTATGTGTATCGTACCACTGCACGCCCGTTACCCTCAAAATATACAAATCTATGGGCTTTGGTGGAGCCGATTACCAGCGTGTTTGCCGTCAATTTTACCGGATGATCCCATAAAAACAAGCGTCCTCTTCTTCTACTATGTTAAGATGCATCTTTCCGCATTGACGTCTTTTAAATTCTGATACCAGTGTCCTCATTTTCATCCGGTCAGTGGGAGTGCAGTCCGGTTGATAAATCACTCTACGCTGTTTGTTTCATGGCCTGGACTTTCGAATACTAGTAGATATGCCGGCTGTTTGCTTTCAAAAGACGACTTTCAACTGTCTTAGTCACACCTCCTTTTTGCTAGGTCTAACTAAGGGCCCAATCGGAAGATCGTTTTTATTTGGACAATCACAGCAGGTTCTTGAGTACTATTCTAGTAAATTTTCGAAGCTCGAAAGATCCTGTTTACCCTTTCCTTTCGGGTTTCCCCAGTTTACTCAGGGACCCTCTGAATTACCAGAGAGAGTGATCTTCTGGGGGAAAAAACGGTGTCTGCATCCTGCCTTGTGTTATCAATGGAAGGTTGAATTATAGTCTTTGGGACTGTCTATAAACTTGCCGAAATTGCTCTCTAACGGTGGGCAGTGTAGTTGGTTTACAAGCATCTCAAACAGTGCAACTTCTTCTGTCAGTCCATTCGCCCTAATAGCTCCCGAATGGCCTGAGTTTACGCTTGTGGCATTTAGGTCTGTCAATAAGCCGTGCGCGTCTGTGGTGAACTGCTTTACGAATTTACTTTGCTTGTTCTCATTAACCTTTTCATTGTAGCCTGATGAACATGTATAGGGCATGCCTCTAGCAACCTTTCGTTTTTTGTGATACCTTAAGTTTACTTTTTTGTTGATTTTCCGGGGGCCATCGATCGCTGATTTATTTTTGTACCGATGGATTCTTTAGCCCCAAAATTTGCCGAACTTGGGACACTGCACGACATCATTTCATCCACGGCTATTTTAATTTTTGGTGATTTGTATTTTAACTGACTAAGAGGTTTGTTCAAAGGACTTCATTCGTTTTCTCTTTTATTTCGCTCAATATGGTGTCCACCGACCTTTCACGTTCCCTCGATATGTACAGTCTAGCTCGATGCTATTTTTCAGCTCTTTTACACAGTGCTATGGGGATTTAACTTTTTATGTTTAAGCAGTATTTTAGTATTCCTGAGCGGAGATCGATTTCTCCTTATAATCTCAAAACTCAGACAGTAAGTTCTCGGCACTCATCACAGCGCGCCAGTCGTTCATTGGTTATTTTACTTGTATTCGCTTTCAGTAGCGCACTGCCTTCTTCAATATTTCTGCTTGATGGTTATCCTCGACCAGTTGCGAGTGACTTTAGTATTTCCGGTAAGGTTTTGCAGCAAGAAAGCGAAAAAAAGTTTACAAAAGTGGGACAGATCATTATTTTCGGAATATTTACTATTTTTTGTCTGCCGGCTGCCGGGCGTTGCCGAGCGGTCAAGAACTTCGGTTGCTAATCGAGACGTCAATGGTTCTAATTGCAGTCGAGGTGGCGAACTTTTGTCTCGCGTAGAAGGGTCGTGTACATTTGCGTTTCCTTTGAGAGAAAGATCTCTACGAGAATGCATTAATTTTTAACGATCAGCTTAATTATCACGTGAATTTTTTTACCAAGCGCAACTAAAAGCACTTTTCTGAACTAAATTAAGTAGCGAATTTCAATGTGAAGCAAAGAACGACTTAACCTTTGAAGCGAGTTTGTCAGTAGTTCTCCATTCTTTCGCTGAAGTCCGACCAATCCGCAGGTGGAAGCATTTTTCTGAAGCCCGTAGAAGGTGGTCTTCGCTGGGATCCGAAGTAAACTAAGTTAGCTCCTTTTTTAAGATCTCGATTTTCTGGGAGCCGCAGTGAAGAAAGAAGTTATCACCTATAGTGTGCTTGACGAAAACAATATCTTTCGACAATTCTAGGCTGATCCTGGTGAAACACAGACGATATGTGATCAAATTTCGGTTTTTTTCGTTGATGCGTATCTTCGGGCACACAGTAATGACCAAAATATCAAAAGCTAGGAGACGAGCAAATAAAGTATATATTTCAGCCGGTGTTTGAACATTTGAAGGAGAGCGGGAATCCGTTCTTTCGGGGTGGGAGCATTTGACTTGGATAAACCCTGCATATCTACACACTTCTGTCGGCCAAAGGAATCCCTTACTAGACTATGGACCATATTTTCACCTGGATGACCTGAAGGATTCCTGAGATTTGCTTTGGACTTTATAGTCCTCTTATAATGATTTCCTATTCCAACTTGCCACGTTTTTTTTTCTGTGGTTTGAACTAAGGGCTCTATAGAACAGCTGGGAGGACAGACAGAAGTCGGGACTGAGGTCGGGATGAGATGGTATTATCTTGATTTTTTCGCGTTTTGAGCATTTCTTTTTTGCTCTAACACTAGTCACCTCTTTCTGGCCGACGTTATTCTGCTTCAGAAGCTTTTTTAAATACACAAGCCCATCTTCAATTTTTTGAGTTTAATGACTATATAGGTACAGCCAACGCAGAGCTCGTCCTCGTAACCCATACTATTTGCGGTAAGTACACTTGGAATTCAGCATGGAAGTGGCCCATTATGATGATATCGTCCAGAGGCCCAGTGATACCCAAAATTTGGGAGATTGTTACATGCATCGTTTGCTGGAACAGAACCGGGGCGCTCTAGTCCCAAAAGGGCAGCCTATTGCATTGAAAGAGACCGCGGTGGATGGTTACCGTCAGCAAATCGTGCTATTCTGGGGCGACTTCTATCTGCATGTACACATCAGCCAGATCCAACTTGGAATTGAAAATAACACCCTTTATCAGGATACAAATGTCAGCATGAACTGACAGTGGATAGCAGTAGGGCCTCAGCAAAGGGCTGGTACCGATGGAAAAGTCAGCAGAAATGTGAACCTAATCGTTTGGCTTTTAACCACAACGATTGGAGCGGCTAGGCGGAATAGAAAACAAGTGTAAGAACCCGCAGTTAATTCAAACGCCTCAGTTCAACATCGAAAACATGCAAGACTGCATGCGGGACCGATCTCATTGGACACAAGACTGGTTTACTTCCAGGTCACAGATGCAGCACGGCTTACGTGTATTTGCAACGACTCGGGCCGTCTTGGAACACGGGAACCACCCATTCGGGTATGTCCCTGGGGGGTCTGTAGGCCCAGCAGGGAATTGAACCTGATTGCAAACAACGTGGGACGGCACATCAGCTAAACCATGTTGTCCAATTCAGTCAACTTCAAGTAGGTTAAGATCAGACTTGGCAGCTTAGCAGATTGACGTGATAGTAGTGCTGTGGAAAGCCGCACAGCATTACAGTTGCTCCATTAACTGAATAGATCACGGCACGCGTTGGTGGTGGACGGGGAAGTCTGCTGTATCGTGGGGCTGCAAAACAACTGCCCGAGTCTTTCTGAGATCACAGTGATGATTGAAACAGTGTTCAGCTGCAGGAACACTACGTGATTATGGAGCAAAACATCAACCAACTTTCTGCGACCGGTTGCATTGTGCTGTGAAGTGACCCACAGGCTCAGGGAATGGCCAAAAGACCGGAAGTTGGACTTACGGTCTGACCAGAAATGATGTTTGGAATTGGTATTGACGGGGACAGGCTTGATTTCACAAGCTAATTTTGCTTGGCAGAGCTCGTACGCTGCTTTAGCCTGTTACCTCTGTAGAAAAAAATGTTGGTAGAAGGTACAATCACGATGGAAATGCTACGCACCCCAGTAATCACAAGGACCTGGCGATGATCTCACTTTTGGTACTTGCTTACGTCGCATAATAAAAGGCGGTTTGGTTGCTGCGAATGTATGAAGTGAGCAGGAACTGGGAGCGCCCCGCATCCAGGTGAAATCGTGCTGGTGGATAAGCAACATTTGGCAATCCTCCGCCGTCTATTAGAGTGTAATAGAGTTGATTTGTTGCACTTGGGATATCAGACGCATCCGGATGTTCGTAGCCTTGGGAACTGACGACCACGGATAAACACGAGGTGGATAAACTGGTCTTCTGGGAAAGAACCGAGCTATCACAACCAATAGGCCTGCATTTTAACGAAATCGTCGAATACCCGTTTGGACAGCTGGGGGAACTGGAATTAAGTGCTGAACACGGTAATAAAGTCTTCAACATACCAAAGTTATTTTTCATGAGTTCCTAGGCCGCATAAATTAGGCTTAACATTAATCTTCGACAGGAGTAGGAGTCACACCTTCTATACATCGTCCTGAGCAGTCAAATCAACAGATAACAAGTCCTCGTATAACTTGTACCAGGAATAATCCAGGCCATAGTGTGACTCAGTGATGCTGCTGGCAATGTGATGGACAATTTGTGAACCACCAGCCCACAGATGAGTTAGATAGCTTACCGATGAGAGCTTCCATCAACTTTATCTGTTTCTGCAGCATCTAGTTCAATTTAGAATACTAAGAAACGAAATAAGACATTATGTGAACTGGAGTTGATACATTAGAAACTAAGTAGAACACAGTCAGTCACGAGAAAATATACCACGAAAAATAAGTAATTCTCACAGAAAATCTGCGTAGACTTCTAGCATCTTGTTCAGCTGGGCCAGTATTCTGTCCAATCCGGCTACAGAAGAAAGCTCTAGAAGCTCCGAATAACTTCTCACCATCATGGACCAATCAACTTCTAAAATGGTACTGTAGCCGCAGCCAATGGCGGGGCGCTGGCAGACAAATTAACACACAGAAGTCTGCACGTTCTTTCCAGTGAGATTGTCTAACGATTTCAGAAATGAAGACATTTCCAACAATACTGTTCTCCAGGATGTTTAGATAATGCTAATGACAGCAAATTTTAATTAGGCCAAATCAAGAAACAAATAAAAGGATTGATAAGATGAGGAAAAGTCTATGACCTCCACGTCTACAAGCGTTCCTACAAGACACCAGAAGTGGTATCGATGTAAGACATGTTAAAACGTATTCAGGTGTTACGTCAACTAAAAAAAAAACAAATTGATACCGAGACAAGATGGTCTACCAACCAAGCTGTGAAATACGCTCTTTTCGCTGCGCCATGGGGCGCCCTCTAAGAATTATGCAAGCAAAAGGAAGTATCAATAAAGAGAGGGGAGACGTAGAAGGCCATTTCTAGCCAAATAGCCGTCAGCAGCCAGCCATATTACACCCAAAACTGGACAATCTGAGATTCGGAACGAGATTATTTGGCCAGGATACGTTAGTTCCAGCGCCTTACAATCGAACCTTAGAAATATTAACGGTCATCGAGAGATCCTGATTCTCCATACCTGGGGCTGGGTATGACGGGCTGACGACGGCTAATGAGCCAGAAATGGTCATCTCAGCCCCCTTCGTTTTTGTCGGCTGTCATTCTTGGGGAAAAATTGGTAAGCATGAAACCGAATAGCTATGAAAGAAATTCACCGATACATTACTTTTAAGATTTTACGGTTTTCGCATGATCATAACCAAGATTTTACCCGCATACCATAGTTGCACTGGTAAGAAGACGCGCATACAAGCTGGAAACGAGCAGTCGACCGGTTAAATTTCCTCAGAGAAACACCCAGAGGTTGTTAGTGCTATTCCTGCATTTCCCTTCAGAAACGTATGTTCGACAAGCTAAATCCAAAGAATGTTCCTGTTTGGTAGGAGTCAATGCATGATCGTAAAAAGTATCGACAAACTGAAAGTTACATTTGATCACACCGCAGAACCTTCCAGGTTCTATCAAACACTCCTCGCCTTTCTAGTCGATATCGATTAAACAGGTCAGAGCGACTTCCACGGGTTCCCAAAACTTCGCGTTGATTGTAGAACTTTTACTGCAGGAGATAGGCCCTCGAGCACCCCAGGATTACGTACCCGTCTTTTACCATAGGCATTCTGACGTTACTTTTTCATTCGCCACGAGAAATTCAATAAAACACTTCAATGGTAAATAGCCTTGCTGATGGCCAATGAGCTAGATATAACCATCCCAGTCTTCCCTTTCTTTGTTGGCCGTGTAAGACTGTCTATAATACTAACTACTGTGCGGCTACTGTTGGGACTCGGGAGTAAGCCCCAAGGCAGAACGGGACGAGTGAGTCCCGTATCAGATTGGTGAGCTTTAATCAACGCATTTTATCTTCGCCAACAGCGGATTTAAATACAAACATTAGAAAGAGAGAGAACCACCCGTTCTTTGGTCTTAAATTATCAGAAAACCAAGAGCTCCTTATCGGTTCTTTTAGTTATCGTTGAAACATGTAAATTGTCTTTGAAAGTGAGACTCGCACGATAAAGTTGAACACCGTTTTTAGCTCTTAGTGTTGCACATCCTTCTAGCTCTGTCACTCAGGCGCTCTCTCTCTAAACTCACTATTCCTAATTTGCTTAATTGGAACAATAAAGTAATTCCAAAGGACTCAGAAAGAGCATAAATGTCACATTCATGTGTTTCAAACAACTTTACTTTTCAAATTGACCCGAGCACCCAAATTCCTCCGTCATCTGACGCCTTGCTCACCATCATGAATTTCACCCCTGCAGGTAATCTGAAACCGGTAAGCCAACTTAGTAACTCGCACTAATTTGGAACTGAAAACACCCCGAGCTCCCCTAATAAACATCTACCGGATTTGCCTCCTTTGCTGAACAAATTCTGCTCAGTCTTTCTCGAGAACGGTTTCATGAAAAATGTCTAGTATTATTCCAGCATTTAAATCAGTCTCTCGTTCCTAGTTTCAAAATTATCCGAGTGGTCATAGACGCCCTCTCTCATTAAACTGTTTGAAAAACGTAATTTCGATTACAATTACGAATTTTTACAAAGCCAATCAAGTTCTTAGTTCGTTCCAACATGATTTTTTGACCGATCGCTCCAGTTAAAAAGGTAATGTCTTTTCTGAGTATACTACCTTTCCTACTTAATGACACATCTACGTGTGCTCGTTATTTATTTCAATCTTAAGGAAGTTTCTCATAGAGTGCTATATAGACAACTATTAGAAAAACGAGTCCCGGGGAATTCACAACCCCTTATCGATTCTAGTAAATCAAATAAATTTAACCGGAAAAGAAAGTGGTCCTCATTTTCCAATGAGACACTATTGGAAGCGATATCCTTTAAAGTGCCAGGTTAGGTTCTCTTTTGTTTTCGCTTTACATTAATAATCTTTCATCAGCAGTCAAACGTGCTCAGCTTTTATTTACCCTGATGGTCTCCAATGCGAATTTCACGCCTGCTGCAGGAATCGTGGCACTCGAACGCGGAATCGATCAATAGACATATAGATATGCCAGCTGCATATCAGGCCCTGCGCGAACAAATCAATGGCACTGATGAAGGTCATACTCGGCAGACGTTAGTTAAATAAGCATTGAGTTGTACAGTCTTTTATTCCTTGACGATGGGCTCGCGTGAGAGTTCGAAACGTCGGATGAATAAAAATCTGGTCCCAGAGAACGCCTTCCCGTCTTTGCTTCTTAATATATATATATATATATATATATATATATATATATATATATATATATATATCCATTCCATCATATGCTACACGTCGCTATGCGACCGCCTGCGAGGGCTCTAGTCTGAGCTCCAGGGCACAACGGAACATGCATGTTCCTTAAGCAGATCGGTGAGCCCCACACTATATATATCACGCACAAGTCACCATCCCTGCACCACCATTCCGTGGAGCATACAGAGGACCTCGTCATAATCGACGGTCGAACTGTCGAATATGCATATTCTAAAGCTACGGCTTAATGTTGCTTGTAAAAATTCATGGTGAATTGCTTGCTCATCCCGCATGGAGATCAGCGGGGTTAATGGAATTTCCTCCTAAATGTAGCTACACGTGTTACAGACCAGAAAGGCTACCACAATCAGTGATTTTTAAGGGCACCACTATGACTGAATTCCTCAATGTCAAGGAAGTAGGTTTAAGTCACAGCAATAATTTAGGCCTCTCGCCCCACGCCGATAGAAGTACGGTCAAAGTTGCACAGATTTGTGACTTTGTTTCTTATATTTTATCCTTCTGAAACTAACTTAGACTTTCTCGAAGGTTTGACCTTCCAGTTTTTGGAGCTTGCTGCCCATTCTGTAGTTTAATTAAAAAGGCTAGCCATTTTAAAATTGAAAATCTCCAAAGATGTTTTTACCAGACTGATTCTAACCTGACGTTTATTCACGTTCACATCAACCTAGCGGACGGACCCGAGTGTAGCTCCAGGTTCGACCATGCGTCGGAAGCTCCGATAATGATCGACTTTATGTCCAGAATACATGACTTTTACCGGTGCTCTACACGTTCGCTAGTAAAATGAGCGTACCCTTGTTAATACGGCACTCTGAACACACGCAACACCTAGAATGTACAATTTGGTGACCTCATGTCACATACGAGCAACTTGCATTCGTTGATAAACACTCACCGATCGTTAACGGAACTCACTCGTTCCACTCTGCCTTGAGGCTACCTCTCGAGCCCCGCCAGCAGCCACACAGCGGCTAGTAGTAGAAGCGGCAGATAAATATGGCCGGCAAAGACAAGTGTGACTGAAATGACCATTTCTGGCTTATTAGCCATCGTCAGCCAGTCATAACCAAACCCCAGGTGGTACACCACTCGCATCGAGGGTTCGATCCTATAGTGGTGCATCACCTGCGGTTGGGTACGACTGGCTGACGACGGCTAATAAGCCAGAAATGGCCATTTTAGTCTCCCTAGTCTTTGCCAGCCAGTATCATTCGCCAAACTCAACGAAATCATCCGGCAACCAACACGCTCTACGATTTATCCCACCTCAGGGCCCAGATGACAGTGAAAGACTTCACTGACGGATTCGTCAAGCCTCACATTTATAGTAATGTAGTGAGCTGGACGCGTCCTTTTCTCTCATACCATGCTAATTCACGGGCCCATGTCGACGAGATACGCCAACACACCCTCTCACTGATGCTTCAATTGCGCAGGTTGTATCAACCTTGCTTCCGGTTCGTGTCACCATCACCACGCTGTCAAACCGGTATTTGCATCAGATTAAATCATTTATCTCATTGTTGGTCACATGTCAACTCCTCACATTGTACGGCATCTGAAGAGCAATTGTATCACCTCAAGCTTCCTGCCTCGGGCAACTAAGTTTTGCCAGAAACCATGTAATCACGGCTCCTGAGCGGCCAGATCGTACAAACCTGTAGCTAATCCTATGCGGCCGTAAACTGCACAATCACCCAATCAACTCAAAAAGTGAATACTAACTTCTCTCCGGTGACGTTTGTTCACGCCCACATATCCCCAATGAACGAACGCAAGCGCAGGCCCAGAGCCGGCCGCACGTCGGAGAGTTTCGAAGCTTATCCAAGTTCTACACAGAACACACCACTTATACTAGTCTCTTTCCCATTCTCCTGCAAAAGGGCATTGTGACTTGGTTCTCGTGGCGCTATGAGTACAATGGTAGATAGTCACTCACCAATCGGTTACAAGACTCACTCGTCCCGTTGTGCCTTGGGACTCAATCTCGAGCCCCGTCAGCAGCTGCACAACGGCTAGTGATATAGACAGAATGATATTACCGACAGAGACAAGACAGACTGAAATGGCCATTTTTGGCCTATCAGCCGTCATCAGCCAGAGTGGCGTTATTGATGTTTGCTTGGCTTATACATGTAGACGAAAGGTTGATGGATGCTTTCACAACAAAGTAACCTCTGGAGGTCACTTTGAAAGGTATGAATCCCCTTACTATCACCTTTGCATTGACTGATGGAATTAATGTACATCCACCCCCGCTCGCGGGGAAACCCCATTTCACCTTGCAGCAATAAAGGGCACAAAGGTGTTCTGAAGTGAAAGCACATATATATATATACACTAGGTTTCTGTGAGCATACGAGTGAAGGTCAGGCAACCGACTGCTGATCCTTCAGTTGTTGGCGCAGAGTCGCATCTCGCCGGGCCCGTCGTTTGCCGTGGGATACGGCCTCGGCAAACAGAGAACACCAAAGGCGAACGGAAGTCGGCGAGTCATCATTGCCGGGGACGGGATAGGTCACTAAGCGCGGATCAGAATTTGAGTCAACTACAGCCACCGTGGGGATGAGCATTTTAGCGGCGTCCCGTACAGCCACATGAGGTGCTCCAAACGGTGTCAGTGTGTTCAGCATGATGATGAGATCTGGCAGGCGCACCGCGGCGGACTTAAAGAACTTGGAGGAGTCAGTGAAAACACCACCGCCCCATGGCCGACAGTAGGAGTACTCGCCAACAGCACGCGCTGTCTGCTCCACAAGCGGCATCATCTGAAGAAAAGCATTGGGAACGTACTAACTGGCATCGAATAGGATATGTCTGAAGTTTTTGAGATAAAAACCGGTGTTGAAAACAACAATTCGTGCGAAATTTGATGGAAATTAACGTCACAGGGGTACAAAGCCTGACCTTCGGCACGTATTGAGGAGCAGCGGTAGAACAGACGTCCTTTCTACCGTAAAGCGAATCGTTGGGAATAAGTATGTCAGAGTGTGATGGATAATGAGAAGCTACCATTAGTAGTCTTCTCGCTGGGATGAAACAAGCTCTGTCCCGCGAAGGTGCATCAGCTCAAACCGCTGTAGGATCGAGGGTGGTCAAGCGATGACAGGGTTAAAACGAATGCAAACGCCTAACGATTCGGTCAAACCGAGTGCGTGCAGTAGTCTTTATCTAGTTTGGGCTTCCTAAATAGTGGCCCGCACAGACACCGTAAAGAGGATTAGCTTGTTGCGCGACTTGTAATAATGACAAAATGAAACGCTTCTAGTAGGTCTAATTTAGAAACAAACTCCGAAAACATGGCTGATTATTGTGAGCAAACTGCAGATGCAAGGCAACAAACAGTAACGCTGCTATCTCATGAAATATTAACCTAAATTCTAAAATTTGCTTTCGATTCAAAAAAGATTACCTAAGAAAAATTATAATATTAATTATCATGCAGACTAGTCTCAAGACATTTGAATTACAACAGTATGCCGACGTTTAAACGAGGTTGTTTCTGGCTCCCTAAAAAAAATGTAAATGACAAAATGCGTGCTACAGTAGCATTAATTTTATTTTATTGATTTTCAATGTTCCTATTTTACAGAAAATATGCACTAAAATATTCTTGTCTTCATTGGGTAGCAAATTACTAATTTTTCAAAGTTTTCGGCCTCAAAAAGGTTCAAATTATGAGATTTTGTAGGGCCGCAAAATGTCTAGTCATAAAGCATCGTATGAGTATATTTTTTAATGTTGCTTATAAAGTATACAACGTGGTTCACATCCACTGCAAACTTATATGAGGCCAATATGACTTCTTAATAGCATATATCAATGTGTGATTCTTACAAAGAAAATATACAGCTTGTAGTTCGGAAACCCTGAATGCAAGGGTGACAGCAGGTCCGGTTAAAAATTATTAAGGAATTGAAAGTTTTTCAATCGAAAAGTACCCTTTTTTCAATTATAAAATGCGAAGACGTAATTTTCTATAAAATACTTTGAATTTAATGGGGCATCGAAAATCTATGGATAAAAAATCATACTACTTAAGTAGTCATTTTTAGTGTAGCGTTCGCAAACGGTCGAGAGGAGAATCGATAGAAAGCTGGCATCCTGCTGTGACTGAAATAGCCTGGAATTACACTGCCTGAAAATTTATAGTACAACCCATCTCAAGTAATCTTTTCAAACCGAAAACACAATTTAGAACTCCGGTTAACATTTCATGAGATAGCAAACCTACGGTAAGTTGGCAGGGGTAATGGTACGCATCTCGGCACAAATGTTTGAAATAGTCAAAAAGCCAAGGGGCGGATATACCTCTAAATCTGTTGATATATTATAGAAATTGGATGCACCCCTCCAAAAGGACTTAATTAATAAAAACAAAACAAAAAGTCGAGATGCTATTTACTTGTTTGTGCTGTGCCATGAAGAGGATAATACCACCTCGATAGGCAATGTGCGCCGTGAAATTGAGTGCTGCAAACAAGAGATCAAGAGTCTGCTCCAGGTCAATAATGTCGATACCCTGACGACAACCAAAAAGGTAAGGCGTCATATACGGGTTGCGCAGCATTGACCGATGGCCGAGGTGCACACGGGCCTTGAAAAGCTGCTCCACTGACAAATAATCGCGGAAGCCGAAGTAGTCCGGGGAAGCAAGCGGATCGGCAAGAGTGGCAGTAGGCGAAGAGGGAGATGCCGGCTTGGATGTCACATCACTGAAGTAGCGACTAGCTGGGAAGGAGGCTAAAAATAGCATAAATAAGTGGAAGACACGTAAGGACGTACGTCACGAGCTACCTATGCTGAGGCGATGTTACGAGAGGAACTGGGAAAACACGGGAATGGGACCCACTCTATTATGGAGACCTTGCGCTAATTTCTAGGGAGATCAGGGTTAGGTTTAAGGCAAGTTTTGGGTACGACTTGGGTTACGCTTAGGATTTGACAACATTTATCCTTCCGAGAGTTTTGTTCGAGGCCGCTTGTATTGATGGGAAAAGGGAGGTGTCCTATTCCCCTGCCTCACCGAGAAACTCCAAATATGCCATCTTTGACACAACATCAGGTGTCGTTGGGTGTTGGCGAAGGGTGTAGACTAATTTAAACTTAGCCGGCCCACCTACAGCATAGGTCATATATCATACCTAAGAAAGGTTCTCAGTTCTTCGCAGGTAATCAAATACTCGGCAAATGCTGGCATGGCAGACGATTTGGTTGTTCTTGAACACATCACTGTCTACCTTATGTGTCAGCTAATAATTCCCCCAAACAATGTTATCGTAGAGACAATACGGTGACAAAAAACAGATGCAAAATTATGCCTGAAAAACACGACCGATTTGACGGCCAGTGGCAAATAATTTGACGCCTCTTTTGGGGACGAGTTGTATTAATCGTGCTTAATAACCACCTGTCCAATAGCTATGGTCACATACATGTCCAAGGTGGTAATGATCGTGCCTTGCAGAAGCGGCCTGACTCAGGTCATGAAAATATAACTAATAAGTCAAGTACACCTCTCTAGCATGCGAGACAGCACCAAAGGTCAAATAGTAGTTTCAATCGATAGAACATTTGCGTGGGAGAGAGAGCAGGTAAGTGTTAAAGGGAACTGAGGCTCCCATTCAGTGCAATTTCATCAGCAAATGTTAACTGCCGAGCTAAAAGTTTTATGTGCCACATGAGTTCAGTTAGCGATGGATAAAATCCAAGAATGAACTACCTGATCCTCGTATGATGGATGTAATTTACTCTTTGGAGCGATTTAAAGGAGTCTACGAGCGCCACAGAGTACTTATTCCAAACATTCACTCATAAGAGTGCGTATAAATCAGCTCATACTTATCAGGATAACACCTACCATCAACAAATGAGTTTTTTACGTATAATTACAACCTAGGTGGTATCTATCCCGGTCCGCGGCCGGTGTGTGTGCTAGGATCGACGAAAGTTATGAAATCAGCGTTCATAGTGAATGGTATATTACAGCTAAAAGTATAACGGCAACTATGAAAAGCGATGGTTCAAAGTAACGAAGCAGTACAAGACTCTTGAGAGCAAGTTTAACTCAAAATGAAACGCGTAACACATTATGAGATGTTTTGTTTTGTAACAGAGGCGTCAAACGTATAAAATCCAGCCTAGATGAGATTTGCGCAGCGATGTGAAAGACCAGCAATCCCAGACGGCTCAAAAGTATCAACATAAGTCCTAAAATTGGGTATTCGTGTAGCAGGTCTGTGTTCTCAAACAACAGTTATGAAATGAAGTTTCAAAAACTTGAGTTAAAATATCCCAGTCTTCCTATTTCGGTTTGTCACCGACACGCATTTAACCCAGAATAACTCAGGAAGCGCGTCACAAGTAAAACGATACAGCATTTTTATAATTACTTCCATTTTCTCCTATATACACTCCCTCCAGTATTACCCTTTAAACATCGTTTTACAATTTAATGTCCTATATTATAACCTGCTCTGCTAACATTTTGCTTCTAAAGGGTATTTTGGAAGATTAATTTCGTGCAAGATTACACGAATTCCAAGGTTATTTGTAGTATCAATAGGCTAATATGTAGGAGATAAAACCACGCGGCATTAATTAAGGACTTCGTGCTAGAATTCTCCGTAAAGTCCATTTAGTGCTACGTCCTTGATAACATTTACTGACTAGTCAGGTGCTACAAATGGCACCAAAGTCGCTATGGTTGCAGAATAGAGGGAATAGCGCAAAGCCCTCAATTTCGCACTCCGAGGAGGCGTGCACACACGGGCGCGGTGCACACAGCGAGCTAAATTGCATGGCTTTCTACCCAGTCTTTTGGACTGCGATGCTCTTAGCGCATTTATCTTTATCAAAGTGCGTTGGCCCGAACGCTGCAGTCGCCACGTAAAAAATTTTTCCAGCTACATAAGCGCACCTGCTCAGCTAAAATGCCAAACCGCGCAGCCATCTCAATGACCTCGAAATGTCGGAATCTCGGCCATTCCGTATCGTGTAGACTGCAAAATGCCTGGGTCTGCGAACTCCAAAAAACTCCTGAAGGTAAGGGAAATTTCGCAGGTAATCTCGCAAGCATCAACTAAGTTCACAAACCCGAACGATTGGTACTGCCCCAGTCAATTATTGTATTGCAAACTCTACAAGTTCTCATTGAGGTGAAAACGCTCTGATTGTGCTACAAGGACAACAGTTTACCAGCGTTTTATTAAAGTGCAGAACCAAAAATTGGTGCGAAAGAATGGCCAAGGGCGTATAATTAATTATTTTAACGTGAAAAACCAAAGATTTAGGTCTCACCGACGGAGGACAGTCGGTGTATTAATGCACGAAGAGCCAGAGCCATCCTGGTGACCGAAAGGTCGCACGTCAATTGGCTGTTGCGGTTTTTTTATAAATCCGCATTTTTAACTACCAAAGTTAAATAATGTACCTATAATTTTTTAAAGTTCCACCCATCACTGCCATTATATAGTTTTCGAAAGTAAGAAATTCTGTGAACTTATTGCTGTTTGCAAAAAGCGTGTGCATATGGTTCCGATGTGGCCAAAATTGGTGGCTTCTCCAGTAGGCTTACCCATTTGAACTACCGATTCATCAGATATAAATGTAAAGAGTTATCAATCACGGTGGAAAAATTCCATTTTCAATGGAGTTTAGACTAAGAGTCACCTGCTTGGATAGGTTTTTTTAAGTTCGATAGACTGGAGTTCATACCTTCTAACAGCATCCCCCACAGAAGCAATTAACCTTCTATAATCTACCCTAAATTGTATTAGGTACACCATAGTAGAAGAACGATTCCCGTGTTATAAGCTCAAAATTTTCTCTCAAAGTGACTTCAAAACAACTAAAAAACAACGAAACGACCCCCGTGTTAGCTACTTATCCACACGGCAACGAATTAAAGAAATCCATGACCTAGATACCAAAATGGAAACAAAAAACTGATAGCTGCAGAACACCATGCGCTTGAATCCCCAAGACGAACAGCCCAATGTTTTAAAAAGATAAAAAAATACCGAAAATCAGGGCCTCAAATTTTGATCACGAACTAAGGACCAAGAATAACAAATGATAAGCAAATAGTGAATCTATTCAACAAGTACTTCTCCGCCAAATATACAGTAGAATATGAACCTTTCCTACAACAAACCGAACTAACCACCTGTACCCTAAGTGAGATAGATTTTAGTGAAGAAACCGTAAAAACAGCTACTGACAATTACCCAAGTCTCCCTACTATGAGACCGATAAAATCTCTCCATATACAATTAACCATATGCTATATGCCCCAATACTCCTCGCTTTACTGTTCTCGTTACTTCAAGCAAATGTGATTTTTCCAGATATATGGAAATACTCCAACATTGCACCGTTCTATAAAAACGGTAACCGATCTAATATCGAAAGCTATCGTGGCAACAATCTCCAAAATTCTAGAAAAAATAGTGTACCATCAAGTACTAAATTACTTGATAAACACCAACCTCATACCTCCCTCCCAACATTACTTCTTACCTAAGAAGTAATATCAGTCCTGTGATCTCACTTTTCTAGAATTCTTTTCCTGCAACAAAGATGAAGGCAATACGGTAGCCGCAGTATACTTCGATCTCAAAAAAAGCCTTCGACAAAGTCCCCGCATAAAAGGCTTATAACGAAGTTAATAAGCCAGGGCATATAGCCACCTATACTTGACTTTGTCCTATCTTCTCTCCAAAACCGACATCAAGTAGTGCAGATACAAAACGTTGTTTCAGACCCATTGCCTATACTCGCCATATTCCAAACCCAGTTGGCATCTTTCATTATCCACTCAAAAGTTAACATACATTTGCTTAGTGTTTTTAACATTCCTGGAATCGAAGCAATTGTTTGATAGCAGTATAACCAGTAATGACACTTCCTTCAAAGGAAAGCCTGTTAAACCGGCTTCGGCATCCACGACTGGCTCTCAATCAGTTTAAACTTACAACCAAGGACCAGCAAAGCGCGCAAAAAGAATAATAGCAGCCAAGTATGTCGGTTACGAGGACAAATCTTGCAGTGAATGTTCCAATATTTTACTGAAAGTTCAAAAACTGGAAAATTAGCTTGCAGACTTAAGGTAGCTCTTGCAAGAGAACAAGAATAGACAAAATATGGTTAGCAATACTACAGTTAAAAAGGCAGGGATAAAAACACTAAAAGAGCCCAAAAATAAAATTTGTAAAAAGCCCGCAATGTGCGGACACACATAGCCATAAGGATTGGATAACAGAAACGCAATCTCTGAATCCTACGGAAGACGACCAAAGCGAACCACAAATTATATCCAGTTATCTCGGGTGTTCTAACAAGCCCGAAGTTGACTCTCAATAAACAAAACCGTGGCAATCTGCAATGGAAAACATTAAAACAGGAGTTACGACGTCAAAAAATACTCAAATGGATTCCTTGGAGCCTTCAGACGGCAGTATGGCCTGAGTTAGATTAAGTCCCAACGAGAGCTCCGTAAAGCGTTCTCGTGCCCCTAAGGAGAACTTTGGAGAAAGTAAAAATCCTGATAGGCAACAGTGTTTAGTTATTCAGGTTTTGCATGAATCAACTGCAGTTCAACCTGAAGACCAGGTCACTGAAGACCCCACTTAATTTAATTGCCTCCTAAACCAATTGCTCCCACCAGGTGTGGAAGTAAAAGTTCTTGACACATTCCGGATAGGCTAAAAGGGTGAAGACAGCCTAGGAATGGCATAACCAAGATCTCTAAACATTATGCTAGAGAACAAAGACCAAATCAAGGCCATCCGATCTCAACAAAACAACCTCTGTCACTCGCATACAGAGATTGTTTAACCGGTCTACTCCCCTGTGGAAAGGCTAAAACGTCGGAAAATTTTCTTGGAACTACAATCAAGGCCGGAAACTTGTCTTGGAACTACAATCAAGTTTGGCGAACACAATTTGGTTATCTTCAAGGGGAAGGTAGTTCACAAGAATATTACTTTTCCATTGAACCAACAAATTGCGTTAAGGACAACGGCAGTCACCTCACTAACGCCGAAACCATCAGGGAACCAATTACCCAAAGATATAACAGAAACCAAATCCGTAAAGCTTAGCGTTTTTACTATGGAAACCAGAGTTAAACAAACTCATCAAGAAACGGAACAGGCATACGAGCTTGACGTCAGAGTGGACGCAGTAAGCCCCATAAAATTGACAAGCGCAACGGTAAGTTAGGCTGGCGCAAAATTGAAGTGCTTTAAAACAAATGCCCAGAGTCTTTTATCAAAACTTGACAAGGTAAAAGTTTGGCTTACCGAAGTATCTCCAGATGTGATAGCAGTAACTGAAACCTGGCTGTCGGGCAGTATTCGAGGCAGCGAAATAGCATTGTCTGGATACCAAATATATCGGAGGGGCATAGAAAACCGACAGAGTGATGGAATAATTGTGTTTCCGAAATAAATGCTAATAATGTCCGACAAGACGAGCAAGTTTACGTGCAGCATGAAAGTCATCTGGCTGACCATCAAGGCTCTTGACTCTCCATGTCTGGATGTCCTCACTGTCTATCGGCCACCTAAGAGAGACCGAGTCGCAGACACTCACCTATTGGAACAAGTAGAAAAGTTCTTCAGTCGACCTTATGTCATGATTATAAATAGGTTTATTGATTTGCACTAATTGGGCGCCGTGAAATCCTTAGAACACAGGAAAAAACCTAAAACTAACTCCTCTTTTCATTAACCACTTTAGCTTTGGTTTGTTTATTTGATTAAATAGCAGTGTTCGAAATGACTAGTTTGTTTTAAGTAAAAAAATGTTTTCTGAGGTTAAAAAAAGCAAAATTTGAAGTTAAAACAGCTATACAAAATGGGGGTAAATGTATCAGGGTAATAATGGTTAGAGTCCAGATTAGTCTGTTATTGACGTTCGAGAGTATTCATTCGAAGGAGGTAGAAACGTCTGCGGTCGATGCAAAGGGATGGGTACTTCCAATCAGATGCAAGAACAGTCGATTCTGGTGTGGGGTCTGCAGACTAATAGGACTTAGTTGACTGATTGCTAAAAAGGTGAAAATAGATTAGGAGCAAGAAGAGTTCAACGGTAAGAAACTTTCAATGCAGTCCTACAGTCTTCATATTTTATCATATAACATAGTGTTGATTATGTTTGATCTAGCGGTATGAAACAGCTAGTACCATTCGTTTCATAAAGTTATATCAAAACCTAGGCGTGCGGCTCGTTGTGCATTCGAAATACGTAGAGCATAAATAATGTACAAAACAAAAAAATATACTACTAACAGGCAGAGATAAAAAATAATAAGTTTTGCAAGTTAGTTTTATAGTAAATCGTTTAAAAATCGTAAAATTATATATAAAAATAAAGACGCTATCCAAAAACATTTGAAAATGTAAAATAATAATATATTTTTTGATACATTTTTACACTAGAATAAAAGCTGCTTTTAGATAATGGGTATTTAAATCATTAAATTTAGACCACCAGCTATAGCTTTCCCATAACCAAAGGCGTGCATTGCAGGTCGTCGTAGGAGGTGACTTTAACGCACCAGGAATTAACTGGAGTACTGTTCAATCATCATACCCAAAACTGATTTTTGATTATAGTTTCGTGCAAAAGACCTTGAAGGCACTCCTCACACAACATTTCAAGTTCCCCACCAGAACACGTGAAAGGCAAAGGGTTAACTGTCTTGACCTAGTTCTTAGGAAAACATCAGACAACATTGATGAGATTATTTCAATGCCCTCGCTCGGTCGAAGTGAGCATGTGGTGCTTATGCGGGACTCATCCTTATTCTCCATTGCGCCTGCTATAGAGGAAAAACGGCATAACGTTAAGCGGGGAAAACTTTCATCACATGCGAGCAGATTTAACAAACCTCAACTTGACCTCAATGTTTTCAGGCACTGTGAACAAAGGTTGAGGGTTCTTCCGGAACGCTCTTCTGCAACTGATGGACAATCACGGCCAACTAACGAGTCTCCATCAAAACAAGCATCCTGGGTGGCTAGACAGCAAACTGAAAAAGGAAATAAACAGGAAGCAAAAAATTGTGCAGAACATACTGCGAGTCTAATCAAGTTGCATATTTTAACAAGTATAAAACGCAGAGAATAACCTGAGAAGCCTAATCCTAAAAACGCGACCAGAATTCAAGAATAATTTGCTGCAAAAGGCAACACAGAATCCAAAGATAATCTATCGTTACCTCCGCAGGCGTACAAGGAATTAGCATCAAATCCCTAGGATTAAGACGGCCGTGGGCATCAAAATTGCTGAAAATTAGGACAAAGCCAAGTAATTTTCCCAGTTCTACCGCTCAGTCAACCCAAACGGCGCAAGTTTCCTTCGTCCGTCAGCAGATAACCTGCCAACTGTAATCAATAGCCACATCTTATTCTCAGAATTTCTAATCCGAAGGGAATTAAAGGAACTAAAATGTGTTTACATCTCCAGGACCGGACGATCTCTCACCCAAAATTCTGAAAGAAATCGCGAATGAACTTTCCGCACGTCTGCCAGTGCTCTTTCAAATGTCATTTGACTCCGGAAAAATTCCTATCGATTGGAAGCTGGCACATATTACTCCCAAATACAAAAGCGGTAGCCGGGCGTCAGTGACAACTAACAAGCCAATAAGATTGAAATGCATCCTCGGCAAGGTTATGGAAAGGATCATCAAGAGCAAATTGGTGAAATTCCTAAAGACTCATAATTGGTTATCCAACTGTCAACATGGGTTCTGAAAAGGAAGGTCCTGCACGAAAAATTTGCTGTAATCTCTCCAGAGCTGAACCCAAGCACTTGAAGATAGACACGCGGTTCACATCACCTTAATTTACTTTCATAAGGCCCCAGAGACTGTTGTACAAGTTAGAAAGAAATAGAATCAGAGGTAACTTCCTCAAGTGGATCGAAAACTTCCTCGTCAGTCGGCGCCAGGTTGTGTGCATCGGCCAAGAGAGGTCAAGTTATGCTGCGTTCGAGAGGGGTTACTCAGGGTTTAGTAGTAGGGCCAATGCTGTTCCTAATATACGTGGATGATTTTTTCAGGTACCTGGACTGTGAAGCAGCAATGTTTGCCGCTGACCTGAAAACCTGGAGTGTAATCCAGAGCCCTGCAGATGAAGATTAAATTCAGATCAACTTAACTCGGTTGGAAGAGTGGTCAAATCATTGGATTTTGCGGCTCAATGTCGACAAGTTTACAATACTTCGCTTAGGCAACCAATCCGGACCTACCGACAGTAGAAGCTACCTTCTAAACGATGAAGCCTTACAAGACGTGGAAACCCCAAAGGACCTTGGTGTGCTGACGACCACCACCTTCAAACCATCCTCTCACAGCTCAAAAGTGGCGGAGAGCGCAATGGCTGTGTTGCGCGTCATCAGACGAGCCTTTTAGGATTTCATTGAAGATTTCTTCGCTAGGATTTTTGGAACATTCGTTAGGCCATATTTGGAATATGCTGTACAAGCCTGGAGACACTGGACAGCTCAAGATCAGAACTGTCTCGAAAGACTACAAAGGAGAGCCACCAACATGGTTAAGAGTCGAAGCACTTTGCCATATCCAACTCACCTAACGAATCTTCATCTGTTTACATTGAGTTTTAGACAAATGCACGGGGATCTCCTGCACACGTTCCGCATTGTGAAGGATTGGATTGCTGTCTGGAATTCTCGGATTACTTTGAATTTGCTGCCACGAACCATCTCCGAGCTCACTCATCGAACCTGCGCGTCCAGCAGGCAAGACTGGATGTTCAAAAATTCTCCTTCTTTGTCAGAGTGGTCAAACCATGAAATACCATCCCTTTAGACGTTGTAATGACACAATCGCCGGAAAGCTTTAAAGGGAATCTTGACAGTTTTTTGTTCCAAAATGAGCCGGAGCGATAAGGGATTTAACTTAAATTTCGAGATACACGCACCACTTTTTCATATTTTATGATCGGTTTTGAAATTTGGCAACCCGCATGGTTTCTCTGTACACCACGCTTAATTTCACATTAAAAACAGGGTACTCAAAAACCCATGCCTATTCCCCACAATAAATTGAATTGAATTGAAAAATATTACTAGTGGTGTGCTACAGGACACCAATCGTAGGTGCCCTTCTCTTTCTCATATATATGCATGACCTATCAACCATATCGTCCACAGCCAAAACGTTTCTATATTCAGACGATCTAAAACTCCTTTATGCGTATACTGAGGAGAAAGTGACTAATATGCACATTACCGTCGCAGCGGATCTGAAAAAACTTTATGACTGGGTAACCGCTGGCAAATGCCATTCTTACTTACCAAATGCAATCGAATGATCTTTGATCCACAAAAAATGCGCGCATAACTTTTGATAATCAAGGAATAAAGGAATATCTATCTATAAAAGACTAAGGACTAAGCTACACAAATACTCTTGACTTTTCCCGTCACGTTAAACGCATATTACCAAAAGAAACTCGCTTATGCGGATTCATATGTAAAATTTTACCCCAAAATAATCTAAAGACACATCTTTTTAAAACTTACATATTACCTCTCCCGGATAACTGCTCAATTTTCTTTGGTATAGTGCCCTCAGATGGTTGGAAGAAATTAAAAGGCATTAAAAGATTCTTTACCAGATCTTTGTCCAAATGTGATGACATAGAAGGTTAATAGATATAATCTTCAACCCCTCTGGATCAGAAGGCTCCGAGATGGTTTCATTTTTCTGTTCAAGGTCACACACAACCAATATATACTCAGAATGAATATAATGTCAAATCACAACGGCCCTCGAGCCACTAGACATAACGAAAATACCATAAGAATCCCCAAAACCAAAAAAGCCCACCAATTAAACTTCGATTCCATAAGGAATGCTTGCAATACTATTAGGGATGGTATTCCACATATGTGGAATACCATCCCTAATAGTATTATAAAAAGTCATAGCCTAGCTGAAATTAAAAGGAAAACCAAAACCTTTTTCTCCCAATATAATAGAGATATATTCTAAAATAAAACAGGACACATTTCAAGCCATTTCTTTTATAATGAATTAGAACCGCAAGGGATCTGATGACGCTAACTGACGGAAACCTCATGTTTTAAATACAAAATACACATATAGATATTTTGAACACAAAAATACATATATATATTTGATTGTACTTTATACCTTAGTCATAAAAATTCCCGCCATCCTTTTCAAATCATATATAGCTATAGCCATGATTTGACCCACGCGAAACAAAAAAATATTTTGCCAACAATTATTAACATAACTTCAATACATTTATAAATAAAAAGAACAAGAAGGAGCGTTCACCGGCAGAGGTATACTGGTAGTCTGACGTTTCGAGTAGTTGTTTCGTTTACCCGTCTTCAGAGCCTGTAGAGTCATGCTCTCAACTCCCATTATATGACACTGCTCTCATTGCTCATGGCCTGTCAACACGGGTTCTGCGCTGTGTCCCCCTCGTGTCACTGGTGTCGTCACCCCCGCCGATCGCCTGTTCAGCCGCATCGGCTTGTTTTGGCCGCGGCGTCCCACTACGGCTTGCTTCATCCCCGTCGTCGTCACACCTGCTGACCCCTTGTGAGAACTCATCAGCCGCGGTTTCACTGTGGAATGGTTCGCACCATCCTCGTTGGCCGCGGAGATAATTGGCGGCCCTGGATGTTCCATGCCATAACGAGCTCCTGACAAAAGTTTCTTAACACCAGATAAGAGGCCGGCAGATTAATGTGGCGGTTGACTGAGCAGTCGGTAGACAACCAAGCTTCCTTTATCTGCCTTGAGGTGTGATCGTCACCTCGGCCCACAATTTCAGCGGAGTCAAAGTTATAGACGTGCCCTTTCTGCCTAGCATGAGTTGCCTACTCCGACTTTGGGTCCAACCTTCGTACGGCCAACTGATGCTCGTGCATTCACGTTTGTAGCTGTCACCAAGTTTCTCCAACATAGTTTCATATCCCGCAGCTGCACTGACGTCGGTAGACGAAGGCTGACTTCTCCCGAATAGTCATGGGGTCTTTTAGCCGCAACACGTGTTGGCGGATTGTTGAGGTAGGCGCAAGGTTTAATGAACGAATCTAGCCGTTCCAAAATAAAGACATTTTACAAACAAACTCCTGTTTCCGACTCTTACAACTACTTCCTACTCAACAAGATTCCAGCTAACGAAACTAAAAAAAATTTGGTTCAGGAGACTGGAAACAGGCTTTTGTCTCCTTTTCCGACAAAATAATAGCTCAACTATCCCCGAGCTTTCTGTCATTACCCCTGTTAGTCTTCCTTATAACCTAAGAAATTGTGCACTAATTATACCTCCCCTGCATCCTCCACGTGTAAACGCTCTCTATTTTTTGCTTCTATGTGTAGCTTTCTTTGGAATAAATTGCAAATTAAAATTAGGCCGTTAACTAGTCTATCTGCATTCAAGCAAAGACTGCACATTTATCTTAACACTGATTCTATTAAACGTTTATTTTCCTTATCTTTTCCCAGAAGCTTTCCCCATGACTCGGAGAAAGGACCATCGGGAATTTAAGTGACCCTCTTGAAACTATATATTCGCTACCTCAAGTCCCCCATGAACCATGATGTCTACTTCTATCACCAGTCATCCAAACGATGAAGTTATTTGGACGTAAATATTCGGTGGTCCACAGTCTGAAATGCTGACGTTTCGTTGGATACTTACCATCATCAGAATTCAATTCTGGATCCTAAGATGATGAGGACTTAAGTTCATTGACGCATTTTTTGTGAGATATTGTTTCATACGCCTAAGTGATCAAAAACGAATAATATCGACGTTTCCTTATCTCATTCTGAAATGCTACGGCAGCATTACCCTACTCTACCACCTGACCTTAATTTCCTAAGCAGTTTTTTCTCCTACCTTCTATTAAAAAAATGAAGGCCTATTGAACTCTGCCTACATTTTTAAGGTAGGAATTTTTTTAATGCCTTTTTTTCTAGTTCACCAGTAATTTTAAAACATCGCTAATTTTTGACATAGCAGGACAAGTTCTGTCTACATTATTAAGTATTTGTTCAATTTACCTTCACACATTGTCATAACTTTATTTCGTTACTCATGTTTGTTTAGACAGTGCCTGGCCAGTGCTATCCAAATATAAATTCTAAATTCTAAATCTAACTACGGTTTCGGAGATCCCTTTCATATACGGAATGCTCCGCCATGACTTGGCTGACAACTGTCTTCGTTCCGCGTTTTTTGTGGCATCCGATTCCGTTCAGTGAATGCTCCGGGATAGCCATTGGCTGTCAATAGTTCCCTGCGAAACTTCATCTCGTCCCATTTAGCAGCTGGCGTGCTGCAGTGAGTTTCTACCCACCGGTTAGCATTCGTATACAACTTCGTTTGTGCTGCAGCTGGTGGATGCTGTTGTAACAGCATTTGCAACGTGTTCGATGGTTTTCGATAGACTGACGTCGCCATTTTGCCTTCTGGTTGGCAGCCGACGAAAACATGCAAGAACGGAAATCTGCCCCCACTTCTTCTTTAATCGTGAACTGTAGGTAGGGTAAAACCGAGTTCAGGTGCTCTTTATAATGGTTGATGCTGTGCTGATCGATGATGTCACAATTTTTGTCAACGTAGCGTGCCCAAAATTTGAGTTCGTCCTCTTCGAACAGCCATCTCTCAAGCTTTTGCCGAAAATTCTCGGTAATGAGCCTAGGGATTGGGGACCCCATCGGAGTGCCCCTTATTTGCTCATATGTGATTCTTTTCAAAGGTGAAGAATGTCTTGAGAGAATGATCCATGAGTTCAATGAGATCCTAAGGTGTGAGTTGACCCTCGTTCTCATCGTAATTTTGATTCAAAAGGTCACGGACTGTTTGACCCGCAAGGGCCCGTGGTATGGACATGAAGAGTAGAGTAACGTCAAAATACACCATCTTTTTTGTCGAGGAACTATTCTGCCGAGTGAACTGTCGTTTGTGAGCCTGGCATGAGGAACTTCAGCTTCTGGAATAACCAGTTTACAAGCCCTTATGTGCGCATACCTCTGAGGGAAATGATTGGTCGTAGGGGACCGTCTGACTTGTGTATTTTGCCAGGCCGTAGAAGCGTGCCATAGCTGCTTTTGTGGGCTTCGCCATATACAAGTTCCTGACAGTGATGACTTTGTATTTCTTTAATCGAGCTAAGGTTCTGTTTACCTTCGCCATTAGTGACTTTAGACTAGTGGCGTCACTGATTTTGTAGGACTCCCGATCGTCCAGGAGCGTTCGGATTTTGTTTCGGTAGTACACCTTGTCAAAGACTACCGTTGACCTTCCTTTCTCTGCAGGTAAAATCCATATTTTTGCATCTGTTTTTTAACTCCCTTAGGGCCTTTTGTTCCTCTTTTACCACCGGATCGTTTTTTTTGCTGTGACTTGAACAGAGGTTGTAAGTGGACCATGGCTTCTTCTGTGAAACTGGTTTGGCTTAGCGTCTATTGGAAGGAGGCAATAAATAGGCCGGATCAGCGTCGGTTGTGTTAAAACCGGATCCACGTTGCAGAACGTTTGTTTTAGCCTCAGTAAGTCGTTTTGACGAGAGGTTATGCACTAACGTTTGCTCGGTCTCCAGGTATCATGCGGTCTGCAGTGCCCTGAATTTTGCCGATATGTCTGCATCTCTGTTCGCACGCTTTCGTCGTCTCGAGGATAACAAAATGTTCTCTTTCTATGTGAATATGTCGCTCACTTCTTTATAGTAACATATGTATTTTAACTGGAATAGTGCTGTTTGTGCATGCCTTTTACTTCTCAAGGAGAAGTGTCACTTTAGACGCTTTTCCTTCAGGTACGCCCAAGGAGAGGGCATGCGCATCTTTCGATAATTTTCTGTTCTGAGACTGGCTGGAATTTCTCCTTCTGGTCGCCTATTCATGCCACCAGCTATTGCGAAACCAAAACACCAATAAAATACTGAACACTAGTTTGCGAATTGGCTTAACTGATTTGGACGCGAAGATAGCAAACCCTGGAGAGTTGCCAGGGACATACACCGTTCAATCGCAAGAAAGTTCCAATGCTACCAGGCAGTCATCATATTAAATAAATAAATAATTATCTTTAATGCCGGTTAACCGGCAATATCGGACATAATATGGAGTGGATATCAAACTTGTAGTGAAAATCATTTAAGGAGGTATATGCTTATAAGTGTTTTTTTCCAAAATAATTGTTATTCGGGAGAAAGAAACTGCTACCAGTGGGATAATAACAGTTTAGAACGAAGAAGGGATAGCACGAGTGCAGCGTGGTTAGAGCCTCTCTGTCTTTATAAGTAACCTCGATTCTGCTTCAGGCAAGAGTGCATCCGTGGATGGTCAGTTCAGTTCAGTTCAGTTTTATTAAGGAAAATATAGGCGAGGCCTTTGAGCTCCCTATTGATGTCAGTGACACTGTAAATTAAAAAAGGCTGACATATAATGGACGTTGGACAAAGGGTTATCTCCCGGACACACTGCAGGGCATCGGACAAACAATTATAAAATAATGTTACTCAAAAATAGGGAGTAGTCTGTTATATGACGCGGAAATTGTGGATGGGAATATGTTTCAGGAAATGTGTTAGGTTCGGATGTCATGGTGATACTTATGGCTGTACTGGTCAAACTTCCGCTTAAAAGTGTCAACGGATGGGGACATGATTATGTCGGCCGGCAGAGCATTCCAGGCCTTAATCACTCTGTTGGAGAAGAAGAACCTTCTTGTGTCGAGTCTTGCACCTGTCGCACGTAGTTTAATGGGATGTCCTCGCAAAGTAGTGGTAGTGGCCAGCTCAAAGAAGTCGCCAGCTGCAAGGCAACAATCCTGAAGCCGCAGCATTCGAAAGGCTTGTATTAAGTCGCCGCGTAGCTGTCTATAGTCCAGAGGAAACAGATCAAGATTAGACAATCGTGTCTCGTAAGGCAGGCAGCTTTGACCTTGAACAAGCTTGGTTGCACGTCTTTGGACCTTCTCAAGGGTGTTGTGGTCTTTGACAGACCACGGTCTCCAGGCTTGTATGGCAAATTCCAATTGTGGTCGCACGAACATCCTGAAGACCTTATTAAAGCACTCTTTGTCGAACTTTGCAAACGCACGCTTAATTAGATACAAGCTTGACAGGGCAGATTTTGCTACTTTTGAGCAATGGAACGATGGCTTCAGTGTGGGCGTGATCCATACTCCTAGATCTTTTCTGAGCCTCTACCTCTGGTAGCGGTGTGTCGTCCAGATAGTAAATTCTCTGGTGCCCGGAGCTGGTTCTGCCGAATCGCAGAATATTGCACTTGGTAGCATTGAATGGGAGGAGCCAGTTGTGCGACCATTCCTCGAGTCGATGCAAGTTCGCCTGTAGATTTTCTTCATCAGCTGCGTTGTGGATGACCTTCCAAAGCTTTATATCGTCAGCAAACATGGCGGTGTCACAGTCCAAGCCACTTACGCAATCATCAATGTATATAAGGAAGAGGATAGGGCCCAGGACGGAGCCCTGAGGAACCCCACTCTCAACCGCCACCTCCGCCGATTGTTGATCGCCAAGACGGACAATCTGAGATCGCACAATCAAGAAGTTTTCGATCCACTTAAAAAGCCTGCCCATTACCCCAATACGGTTAAGTTTGTATATGAGACGTTGGTGAGGCACGCTATCAAAGGCCTTCTTGAAGTCTATGTACACTGCGTGCACTACATTTCCTTCATCGACCGCTCGGGTCCATCGTTCCAGACAGAAGAGCAAATTAGTTTAACAGGACCTTCCTCTGCGGAATCCGTGCTGCGCTTCAGAGAGAAGATGACGCCGCTCCAGAAACTGCATCAGTTCACGTTTAATGATTCGCTCCATAATCTTGCAACATATGGAGGTGAGACTTACTGGCCTGTAGTTATTTGCGGAAGCCCGGCTGCCACTTTTATGTATTGGGGAAATCCACGCGGTCTTCCAATCGGGTGGCAATTTGCCTGCAGTGAGGGAGGCTTGGAAGAGTAGACACAAGGGTTCTGCCAACTCTACGGCCAACTCCTTCAACAACTTTGCCGGTATTAAATCAGGACCTGGCGATTTGGTTTCGTCCAGCTTCAGTAGTTCCTGCAGAACAATAGGTTCTGTTATGACCACTGAGTCAATTGTCGGGACCTCTTCCGCACTATAGTTATCAGCGGTTAGATTGGCTTCTCTCGTAAAAACCGACTGAAAGAACTCAGATAGATGCTCAGCCTTTTCTTCGTCCTTGCAAAGTTCGATGCCTTCATCTGTTTTTAACAAAGGGATGGGGTCTTTATTTCGAGTGCACTGCCTAATGTTGTTGTAGAAGAGCTTCGGGTTTTCTGCTGCTCGGTTTATCAAGTTACTCTCAAAACTTTGGCGGGCTTTATAAACCAGGCCTTTTAACCTGTTCCTCTGCGTCTTGTACTTCGTCAGCGATTCGGCAGTCTTTTCCCTGAGATAAGTTTGCCATAGCTTTCGCTTGCGGTTTACTTCACTCTTCAGTGTGTTCATTAGCCACTGGGGCCTGTTGGTGATCTTTTTTTCGAATTAGGACAGTAGTTGGTGATAAGTCCTTGTAATACGGCCTTAAATTGCAACCAATCCTCGAGAATACACCCGGTGAATGTTTTATTCCAATCTAAATGGCGCTCATAAATTTTCATTTGGGTAAAGTCTCCACGCCATAGGTTGCGTTTGACTGTGATGCTTCGATCGGGGACAGAGAAAAGTGAATATTCCCATTGTAGGACTACGTGATCACTTTTGCCCAGCGGCGATAGACAGTTCAAAACATCTACGCTGTCAGGCGCCTTTGTCAATACAAGGTCCAAACAATTAGCTTGTTGCCCCTCGCGTATTCTGGTCGGAGACAGGACGTTTTGTGTTAGGAAGCGTTTGTGTATAGCTTCTAGGAGGCGGCGATCGAAGTTTAATTCCGAGCCTGGTGCCGAGTTCAGATTCCAATCGATATTCGGAGCGTTAAAGTCGCCCATAATCATTACTTCGGATCGACTAGCAAACGATTCTAAATCATCTATCAGTCTACTGTCTGACTGCGGATCGTTTCTTGGTGGTCGGTAGACCGTTAGGATCTCAAGTGCTTGAGACCCCGGCATTCTGATGGTGAGCCAGATGGCTTCAGTTTCGCACGCGAGCTTTTCCTTTTTTTCTGACGCGAGCAGGCCATATCTGACATAAGTCAGCACACCCCCACCATGACGTCCTGTTCTATCCTTTCTGAATAACTGAAAACCGGGAATGGCAACTTCACGATCGTCCACCTTCGCGGTCAGCCACGTTTCAGTTATGGAGATGATATCTGGTGAAGTTTGGCACACGTATATCTTAAGCTCGTCTAATTTAGGGAGTAGGCTTTGGACATTGGTATATAAACATTTTAGTTTATTCGTGTGTTTTAAGCCGGCTATGTCGCTGCCTTCTTTAATTGAGGCAGCTGGACCGACATTCGCATAGTATGAGTCCATATTCAAGAGACTTTGCATATTTCCGCAGTAGAACTGGATTTTGTGTAGATTGCTGCATTGGATTATTTGCTCGACCGTGAGACTTTTGTCAGAATGATGGGCGTCGTCCACAGAAGGGGTTTTTGTATTCGAACAATCACTCCGTTTCTTATTACAAATCCCTTCTCTCCCTGTTCTTTCAAGTTCTCCAATTCCGCTTTTAGCGCCCTCCATTTCATTCTCTCTTGTACGGAGTAGTCCTGTTGAAAAAAATACCCATGTGACCGGGGACTCCCCCTGATGTTCGCTCAATTAGAAGGTCTCTCTGAAGTTTGTTTTCCAAAATTACCTTTAAAGGCCTTGATTTATTTCTTCGAAAGTTTGTCTTATCTTTACTCTATCGTAGGAAAAGTTTAAAAACCCTAATTTTTTCATCCTCTCTTATTATTTCACTCAAACACTCTTGCAAGGCCATGATATCATCATTTATTCTACACCTGGGGATTTCGTTGGTTGATTCACGAATCCCATGTACGATTATGCATTGTGACCTGTTCACAGCACCTCTATCCAAGGGGTTCTGTTGAATAATTTGTCTGGCTGATGTTGGGGCTTCCCCAATACTGGTTTCAACGTCTTTGGTTTGGAGAGGTATTACCGCTGTGGGTCCACTTTGTGTCCTCCATTCGGTGGACAACAGCTCCTCTATATTTGCCTCTGATGAAGCGCGCGTGGCCTGGAGACTATTTTCGTTAACCATTATCTGTCGTGTTTCGTTTAGCTCGTTCATTGTTATATTTTGATCAATTTCATTTTGTACCTTCGATTGCTTTTCTGGTGAGTTTGAAATCATCCCCTACGTCACTCACTGTCTGCCAAAGAATTCAGCGGTTGCGGGGTAAGAAAGGATAATCGGCGTGAAGCAGTAATTACCAGAGAATAATGTAGCATTAAATGTATATGGCGAAGATGGCATACGTACTCTCGACATAGGTACTAGCTAAAAGCCCAGATACATGTTACACCATCGGTTCTGCTACTGCATGGCGCAGCAATGAGGGTTTCGGCTCCTCAGTGCGTCTCCCAGCGTTCTCAATGTGAATTGTGGTATATGGACTACAATATTAATCGGGGAAACTATTTCTGAAATTATTAACTGTAGGACCTGGAGCCAGGTGATCCAGACATGAATTTTTGGGTCAGACCTGAAATTTAAATGAAAATCTGGGTCGAAGACAATCAACCACTATGGAATAACCACGCAAATACTGAGGTTGGGCGAGCCGTCTCAGACGTTGTCTCCGAGTGTAGATTCTGACCGAATACACCACACACATTGGTTCGTAATCGGAGCAACACCCGTGTGGTCTGGAATAGGAGAAAGTGGAGTACGTTGCCCTCTCCGTTAGACTTTTAAAGCGGAGGAGGAAGAAGAGATCGGAAGCAGGACTGCCGGGTATGGGAACACGCAACATCGGATACCCTCGCCTGGTTTAGCCTGCCGGTCGAGGCGGTTACCGGAGTGTGGTGCTAAACAGAGCCGGAATTTGAGGAGCCCCAGGGGAGACTTGGCTACCAGTGACGAGAATTCACCACCTACAGTTTACGACCGTAAATTTCGTACCATTTTTGCCGCTAGTTTCTGAAAATAGATGTGCTGAAATCTATGCTTTTTCTGTAGAATACCGTGTTAACCATACAACAAAAAATTTCTCGGAAAGCTTTACTTGGCACATCAATTGGCACAAATTTCAGGATGTTATTTGAAACGACCGACTTGAAGTCACGGAGACATGCTACGTCGTTCATGGAGGAGAGATGCTGCCGGTCCAATCAGTCAAAAAAGTTGTTAATTAAGCTCCTATCTGCGAGGTCAAATGCAGAGGAGGTGCGAACGGCACTGACCTTTTGCGAATAGAAAAGCCAAAGACAACGGTGAATTAATGTATGGTCACTTTGGAAGAGGCCCTGCTTAAAATCAACGCAGAGGAAAGCAATGTTGTTTGTGAAACTCAGGTCTAAAATTGGCTTGTCCCTCGTTGGTGAGCTGACCAGCTGAGACCAGTTAGAAAAATTAATTTTATCTAGTAAAGGCGGAAATCTATGTGGATAAAAAGTTGAAAACCAGTCAATTTCAGGAAACTTTAAACTTCCAGTGATTTGTTTCATATCAAACGGTGACTCTGAAACCATTTTATAAATTTCACAAAGTTTTCCATCATCATCGGATGACGAATTAGGCGAATTAGACGAATTAGGTCGCCTTTTGTCGGGGCGACAGTATAATGGATGCGAAGCAGTAATTACCAGAGAATGACGTAACATTAAATGCATATGGTGAAGATGGCATACGTACTCTCGACATAGGTACTAGCTAAAAGCCCAGATACGTGTTTCGCCATCGGTTCTGCTGCATGACACAGCAACGAGGAGTTCGGCTCCTCAGTGGGTCGCCCAGCGTTCTCTATGCAGTTTGTGGTATATGGACTACAAAAAATAACCGGGGAACTAATTTCTGAAATAATTAACTGTAGCACCTCGAGTCAGGTGACCCAGACATGACATTTCAGGGCCACAAACGGAAATTCAATGAACATCTGGGGCGAAGACAATCAACTACCGTGGAAAAACCACGTAATGCCCATTCTACAAACAAGTAGTACTACAAGTAGTATGAAAACCGTAGGAAAAAGACGGTGTACCGTAATCCCAAAACAGGTACTAGGTTAAAGCGCAGACACATGTTTCAACAATGTTTCTGTTGCTGCATGACGCAGCAACGAGGGTTTTGGCTCCTGAGTGCGTCACCCTGCGTTTTCAATGCAGTTTGTGGTATATGGAATACAAAAAATAAACGGGGAATTAATTTATGAAATTATTAACCGTAGGACCTGGAGCCAGGTGATCCAGACATGACCTGAAATTTCAGACCTGAAATTTCAATGAACATCTGGGTCGAAGACAATCAACCACTATGGTATAACTACGTAAATACAGAGGTTAAGCGAGTTGTCTCTGACGTTGTCTCCGTCTCTCGCCCAAGGCCATAATCGACAGTTATATGTTATTTTGTCATATGTAAACGAATCGCGGTAATGGAAGTAGAATAAAGTTAGATCTTATTCGTTGTATTCACCCGACAAAGAACACTTCACAGTCCATTCGGTGTACAACCGTCGAAAAGATTGCTACATAAGCCCCTGAAGGTCAACGAGCTACCTGAGAATGTAAAGTACAAGTTTCTGATCAAACATTCCGTCTCTGTGATGGGCATTGTCCCGATTGCCACATTCGGCAAAACCATTCCCCCTGTGTTCATCAAGGCGAAACAAAGTGAACACAAATGTGCACTTGGATTTTTTTCAGTAGCATGTCAATCCTTGGATAGATTCCAACTACACTCCAGCTGATAGTTTTGTCTTCCAATAAGATGCTGGGCCTCCACATACGTCAAAGAAGATACAGACGTAGGTGGAAAACCTTGTGCCCTTTTTTGTGGACACCATCATCACCGGACTTAAGTCCCTTCTACTAAAATGTTTGAGCATATGTCCAGGCGGGGAGGCCTGCGACAAGCTCCGCAGCAGCATTGAGGACCTGAAGGTCGCCACTACTAGAAAGTGGATCGAGATGTCACCGGAGCACCTCAGGTACACGTGGCCGAATTCAGACCGAGAATCGAAGAAGTCATTGCTAAAAATGGCTCTCACAGTGAATAGTTCATTTCTAAGATGAATGTTGGGTGTTTTATTTGAAAAAAATTGTTTCTCCAGTTACTTGTTCTTGACCTGGATCAGGCTATCGTTCGGCTCACTCAAATCAGTACGGTGCCTTCCCTTAATAGAATCCTCATCCTTGATCCCCAGTATGCATATCACAACAGGTCACTGTTTGTGAATTCGTTGAGGAGCGTTCACCGATTGCTAACGGAAATCACTCGATGCGTTCGGCCTTGAGGCTACTCGCTAGCCCCACCAGCAGCCGCACAGCGGATAGTAGTAATATAGGCAGATTAACAATGCCGGCAAAGACAAGGGAAACTCGAATGACCATTTCTGGATTATTAGCCGTTGTCGGCCAGTCCTACCTCACCCCAGGTGGTGCAGCACCCGAGGGTCGAACCGGCAACCCGTTTATCCGAAGTCCAAAACTATAACCATTGAGTGACGGGCTCGTTGTCTTGCCGGTTTAGATCGTAAATATTGACTTACATTCGTTGATGAACGCTCACTGATCTCTGTTCATCACTTCACTGTTGATACTGCTTTGAAGGTTATCTTATTCCCTACCAGTTTTATGTTTTCATTGCCATGTTCGGTTCGGCTTTGACCAGATGCTAAAAATACCATACACCTTATGAGCATTTCTCTTACACTGTGGAAAGGTGCTGTTTGTGCGTGCCTTTCACTTCTCAAGGAGATGTTTCAATTTAGACGCTTTTCCTTCAGGTACGCCCCAGTAGAGGGCATATACATCTTTCGATAATCTCCTGTTCTGAGACTGACTGACATCTTTCCTTCTGGTCGTGTATTTATGCCATGAACTAGTTCGAAACCAAAACACCAACACTAGTTTGCGAGTTGGCTTTACTGATTTGGACGCGAAGATAGCAATCACAAACTACGCATTCCCATTTGGCATGAACAACAACTCTGAAGACGGAAACTAGAACAGAGGCACCCACTACACTGTTCTCCACTGTAACGCCACATATTCATACCGAATGCTTAAACGGCCCATAAAATCCTCTAAATTCAACTGTATTCCGAGTATTTGACTAAGAATTGCATTTCCTTTGTGTCTACAGTGGCAGAGTTTGTGTTATGTTGAATGATTTATTTTGTCGTTCTCGTGGCTTCTCCCCTGTACAAAGCTGGTAAACAGGAGGTCAGTTAATCTTCTTGATTTATAGGTGGTTTTGAAAGCGTGCGACCCTTCCTTCTGAGCATAAGAGACGGGTTGAAACCAGCGTGACACATCAATCCTACTCCCCCACCCAGAGAGTAACGTGTTCTACAAACAGGCAGGAACACGTTGGACCCCCGAGGGTGGAGGATGGGCGCAGGAAGGACTGTGCGTCAGGCGTCAGTACAAACAACGATACTGTTTCCTACTTCCGCAAAAAAGCCCCAAGGCCTGCTTTAAACGAGCCGCGGCAGCGCAATAAAGTAATTTAAAAAGTCTCTGCATCCCTACTGAGTTCAAATCAGATTACTGGTAGCCACTTGCATGCCACTGGGGGAAGGATCAATTGCGGCCGACAGAGCACTGGCCGAAATGGTTACATGGTCGGGCATAAGACGCAAACTATCCTAACATTTGAGGAAAACGGGATAATTTCTGGGCATTAGGCTAAAGTGACTCCTGCTGGTGACGTCACTTAAGCCGCGAAACTCCACACTCATCAGTGTAATGGTGATACGCAAATTGGTTATGCTGGTAAGGAATAAATCAGCCCAAAAAGCCGAAGAACAGTCTGAACAAGTAGTTATTTCGTTTGGCCCGATTGAGAAAAACTCGGTGGCCTGGGTGTATTCGAAAACACGGCAGCAAATGGAAGGATTTAGTGCAGCCACCTCTCTAGCCACATGAGCTATAAAGCCTTACCGAGAGCCTTGATTTTAATAACACTTGAGTCAAAACTCTTAATTACTCAATTCTGCCTGGTAACCATCTGATGGATTCTATATTGATTGCTTATGAAATCCTGCTTGGGAATTGGTGGATTGCATACGGTTCAGTAGGTTAACTTGACCTAAGTTTAATAAAACTCACGGCTCTCAGTAGGGCCTCGTATGTCAAGTTGCTAGGGCGTTGGCTGTACTAAAGCCTTCCCTTTGCTGCCGTGGCTACATTTCAACAAAACTCTCTCATCCGAAAGCAGATGAGACACTAGTTTGCTACCGCTATCAGTCAGAATGTCCTTTGCTAAATCAGCCTAGTGTCCTTACACGTGTTGTCAAGGGTTAGCCCTCGTGTGGTACGCGTAGAAGTAACTTACACCTCACAGACTTATCGTTATCTGTTTGATAATAGGAATGCAGCTGGGTGGGCGCATGGACAGACGGGAAGAGAATAAAGTGAGCATGGTGCAATTGTCTTTCGATAAAACCCCGCAAGCACACGTGCCACCCCTGCGCAATCCAGAGAGTGGTTTTTGTCGTTGCGAGTAATTCAGCCCTTCAATGGTCCCCCAAGCAGTCCCCGCGTGATTTCTGGTAGCTATTCTTTGTCAATCTCCTCCACGTCTAGTCGTATGAACTTTGTCCTGTCACAAGCGCAAGGTGGACGAGGGACAAGCGAGTGCAGTAGATGCAGCGAAAGTCTGGCTCCATTTACTCTAATTGATGCGCACGTCATTGCTTGCGCTGCTGCTGTCCATTGTAGAAACTAGCCATAATTTTGACCCTCAGCTAGCAATCATCTAAGGTTGATCAACTCGGGGTTCGATCGACTCACTCTTGAGGCGTAAAATTCGGTCGCCGACTCAGTTAACAAGCATTTTGACGTTCTTGCAACTTTCAAAGTCCTGTGTCATCACATAAACTAGGAACAAGACAAGCTGGCCACATTGAAATTAAGAAAACCGATCAGACAGGGCTCAATAAGTAACTCGGCATAATCGGGACTGATTACGCAAACACCTTCTAAAGGCCTAGACAGCGAAAGAACAAAAGAATATGTTGGGTAGAGTAGACTAGCCTGGAAATTCATTAGAATTTCTGCTCGCTTTTGTGCATTTAACGCTTGCATGGTGGATAGCCGACGAAACTCCCGCAAGCCGTAAAGGATAATTGCTCCGCGGAGCCATTTGTATTTCTCAACTTATATATCTGGAGCTTTCAACTTTGCCATCCTGAAATAACTGACCCATGAGAATGGTTGAAAATTAAGAATAACTGGAGCAGTCTGTGGCGCGTGTGCTGCCTGTGGCTTAGAGCTAATAGGATCCAATTTTTGATAACACCGGACTTACGTTGAGGATACCAGTCAGAGGGTCGACCTCTACTCTGAAAAGTCAGAACAGATTACATTGAGCCTGATCAAGCAATTTGCTTCAGCGTTAATGGCATCGTAGGATTATAAGAACACCTTTGTGGTTAACGTCTGCAAAAAACACCAATGGCAGCAATGAACTCGTAGCAAGCATGAGGGAGAATGCGTACTGAAGATCCGACGGAAAAATAGTTTTCATAAAGACTTCCAGAAAACAAACGATGCAGCATGTCAAAAATGGTAGATGGTGGTGGCGGTGGCGGTGGTGGTTTTGTGCTATCAGCAACCTTCCGTTAACGAAGGTCTGCCAAACGGGTTGGCTAAATTGAAGATCCACTTGTGGTTTAACCAGGCTTGCACTGCTAGCATTCAATCCCACAGAAAAGGCGATACTTTCCAAAGAGTGTATCACTGTACAAAGTCAAGGGTGCATGGGACGCATGGAGACCACTCCAGTAGGTGCGAAACCCGTTACCACGGAAGCTATCCGCTACCTGAAATTGTTCGATCGATAGTGCGTGCACTCTTTTCGGTGTAAGAAGGATTATGGCAGTTAAAGAGAGCTGCGTTCGGACAAACAGAAAATCTCTCGGTTTCGATTATTTCACGATCACAATAGGTGCCGGTTTTCCCTCTAAACCGCAACTAACGAGTGAGTGGATAACGCGTACTTGACACTGGTTCAGAGGATCGATATTTAGAGGGAGCGGAGTCCATAGATCTGGTTTCAGAGACGAGGACAAGCGAGCTTTTATACAGCTCTATGCCAGACAAGGGAGCGAGACATCAGGCAGTTTAGTAAGACTACAGAGAAATCAAAAAATAAAACAAGAAAAGAGACGTTTGTTCGGCGCCTTCCACCTCTGGCTCCCACGCCGCACAAGAAGTCAATTGATCAAAGTTTTCTAAGGGCCGCACTACACGCATACAGCCTCTTTTGACAGCCAATCACAGACGCCTACAAACTACTATCAGCTAATCAACCGGTCAAGCGGTCACTAACTGCTCATAGAAGCGAGCAGGCGAGTTCCAGGAAGCAGTTCAAAAGAAGAGAGAAGAGCACTGGAACATGATGTTTATTGGCGTGACGTTTTGGATGCTCTCTCGAAACCATCCTCAGAGATAATTGCGGAAAAAGGTTCGAGAGAGAATCTGAAACGTCAGGCCAATAAACACCATGTTGCAGTGATTGCCTCAACCTCTTCCGGACACTAACTGACTCTTATCGTAGTTGACAGGCGTGCGCAGGCCCGGAGCTTGCCGTGCGTCGGGGCCTCTTACCACTACCGCGGTTCTGTTCAGAACACACGATTCCTAATGGTGTTTTCTCCCTTCTCCTCCAAAACGGAACTGGGTTCGATGATTGTAGGACACTGAGTACGAACACTGCTTGAACCCTCGCAATTAGCACCCATCCTAACAGAACCAGATCAGCGACACAAAACCAGATCAATTTAACCTTATGAAGGTGAATTGCCTCCAGGGTACGAATTGGTCATGCGCAAATGGGGATTGAAAAGGCCAGGTTCGGATGGGTCGAAAGCACGCTGTCTAGCAAGCTCTTTGTGATGAAGGGCCGCAATCACTTCTGTGTTCTGAACCAATCAGAAATCCAAATCGTCGGAACCCGAAGCTGAGTAGCGATGGTGACCAGGCAGCCAAGGGAAAACGCAAGGGGCTATATTGAAAAGTGCCCATTTAAGGGGACCGTGTGTTTGCGCTTTTCTTGACCAAATTAGCTTTCCTCAGTAGTCTAACACCGCGAAAAAGGCTTTTTCTGACTCCGTCAATATGCAGCCGACTGAAGTGGGCATGACACACAACGTCACATAAAGAAGAAATTCAATTTTTCCCGATCTCAGGCGACGTCAGTTGAATCAGTACTGCAGATTTTGGAATGGAGCCCGATGATCCACCGACTGGGACCGAAATCGCAACTCCAAAATCACTTGGAGAATAAAGCACTGCTGACGTGTAATTAGCCACAAATCGTCCTCCAAATGCCCCCAAACGTTTTTGGTAGCACTTATAGTCTTAAATTGAATTTGGTTGTTTTTATTAAAGCACATTTTTCGTAAACCTCCATGCGGAGTTGACAGAGGTTTCACAATTGTCGTAGAAAAAAACAAGAATTCTTTTTCAAATAGACAGATAATTGAATAGTTGCGAAGTAGTTCCCATCAAAGCGACTTTGGTGCACCCAGAGGTACATCCTGGATCGCTGATTCTGCTGATACTTATAAAAAGCTGTTTCGCATTTGATTTTCTAGACGTGATTATAAATATCTGTTTTGCCGTGGCTCTCAGGCCCCACTAGCCTAACCAAGAAACCTCCACTTCTTCTAAAAGCTAAAAAAACGTGACGAAAGAGCAACAAGTTGAAATAAAGTCCACTTTCTCAGTCAGCATGTCCTTTACCAGATCTGTGTAGTGTCCGCTCGGGGTGTAGGGGTATCAGTTAGGGGTAGCACCGCACAGATAGCTTTTGATCGCTCCATTTATCTCATACAGGTGGTGAATGCTCCTGTGGCCGTCTCTACCTGGGACCCAACTCTCACCTGTGACTCCTCAAAGTTGGGTTCATCCCAGCGGCCACACCCCGGGCAACCGTCACGACCGGTGGGTAAAACCAGGTGAGTGTCTCGG